>BQNB010006545.1:0-93443 GCA_026074375.1 Tanacetum coccineum | reverse complement strand
TTAGAGTTAGTTTAGCTTATTTGATTTGTCTTAAGCTTATTTGAGCTTATTTGTGTTTTAGTATAAAAGTTTTAAGTGTTTTTGCCATTCCTAGCTTTGATTCTTGTTCTAGTTTCTTTTCCTTGTTTATCTTTGAGGTCATTTGCTTATTCAGTGTTAGTGCCAACTCAATAATCTTATCCCTGTCATTTTCAAACACCAATCATCAATCGTTTATCGTTTTTCCATTCAAGCCTCGTTGGGACATAACGACCCGGGAACACTCTATACTGCTTCCGGATTCATTGCTCTCGCGTGTTTTCGTCCCTTGTTGTGTATTTATACATGTTTGTATTTGTTTACATATGTAAGGGGTGAGTTCGCGCGGGTCAATATCCCAGTCAAAAGACTTTAGTTTATTGAAAGCAAGGGTCTAACCCATTCAGCAAAGGGTTTTGACCCAAACAATTTTTTTAAGGACCTATAATATCTGTAATCCTAACAATCAATGTAAGCGTTGTAGGTATTTTTTTCCCATTAATGAGACGGTTCAGCATTGATGTCTTGCCCACTTAAATATACTGTCCGGATTGATCACTTTCCATGATAGCGGAGACACGTATGACTATGAGTGGCATGATTGGTATGTTCGGGTTCGGGAATGTTTATAGGTACAATATCTATTATAATTTTATTATATTGCTTAGTCCTTTATGGTTTATTATACTTCCTAGGTTTTGCTTAATCTTGAAAAAATCACATACAAATTTACCAATAACCATAGGGAAACTAAAGTATCCACAACCTTGGTTTTCAACTAAGTTCAATTCCTTTCTAGTTGTTTCCAACTAATTTTGGTTCAAGTAAATACAATTCCCACATTAGCATAGGTTCTTGAATTAATATTAAAATAGTATTAGTGGCCAGGAAAGGTTTGACCTATTTACCGGTTTGACCTATTTACCATGTCTGCCAAACTCATTTCATTCTTTCTAATCATAATTAATGATTTTTGCCATTTTTGTACTTTTGATACTTACCACTATTGACAAGTATACCTATCAATTAATTTTCATTATTTCTCTATATATTCATGCACTACCCACCCTTTTTCATAACACATTCCATTCATAATCTAGCTGTGTACACACACTTAAAACACACTAAAATGTCTCACCTTACTCGCCTAGCAAATTCTGCTAACTCCGTACTCGTGAAAGACATGATGATTAAGTTGTTTGAGATTGACAATGAAAGGGATTTTAGGGTTGTTAGGGAAACTTATGTAACTTGTCAAGAGTTCAATGTTCGTTGTCAAGAGAGGCGAGAACAAATGATTGAGATGCAACCCTTTTTGCATGTGTCAACTGTTCTTGCTGACTCTTACAATTTGCTAAAAGAGCTTCAGGATTATGAGTTGGAGAAATGTAGGGAGTTGATGAAATCAATAAGTGAAACTCAACTCAAGGTCTTGAAGAAAATCTCTTTCATTGCTAAGCTGCGCCGTCAGTAATTGTCTAGTCATGTTATGTTTTGTGCTCATTATCGTCATCTGTCAAACTCTTCTTTTGTGTTATAGTTGTTAAGGTTGCAGTCTTATGTTGGCAAACTCTTCTTTTGGCTTATTTAGTTTATGTTGTCCAGGGTGTCCTTATGGTGAACTTGTAATGGTTATGTTATTAGCAATGAAAGAATTTACAGTTTTCAATCTATTTTTTTGTCTTAATTATTATTTTCACTTCTTGTAAGGTTTTGTTCTAAGTTAACTACAATATACCATTACATTAAAAACAACAACGTGAACTAAATTTTAATGCAAAAACTATCAATGTATTTACGTCTGTCTGTTCGACTTACATTAGTGTTGATTAAATTATAGGAACACCTTCCCGTTATTATATTAGGTGCTAAAGTATTTGATAAGAAAGGAATAGATACCAATGATTACTACATAAGGTTTAAGCTTGTGGATAGTGTTCCTAAACGGGGTGGTATATTTGGTGATTGTGGTGTTTAGGTTTGTACCTTTTTATATCGGTTGGCGCATGGCTTATCTTTGGATGTCGAAGATCCTTTTGACGTTGCCCTGGCATATCATGAGAAGATGGTTCGTTTTTATTTTTCTTATAAAATTGATAAATTTTAAATAAATTGTAATTCAAATATTTAGACAAATTAATCATTTGAACTTCTGAATTTAATTGTTTGAATATATATTTTTACTGTTTTCATATTACTTTTGTGTTAATCAAATCAACAAACATAGAAACAAGGAAGCATTAACAAACTGAAACAAAAGTTCAATACATAAACATAAATTAAAAACCAAACAAGGATATGTAACTTGGCATGGAAAATCTTACAAATTCATAAGAATACCAACAACCTAGAATTTGTTAGCATAGCCAATAAACTCGTGTTTGTCAAATGTCCTTAACTGAGTCTCAGAGATCTTCAGCATAAGATCATTCATTAGGTTCAAATCCTTGGCTTGTTGCTCCTTGAAGAAAGCAACACTTTTCACATATCTAGGGTCCTTGTGATGCTTTGCTTCATTAATTATCTCCTGCCTCGTACTGAGACTTGCATGGACTTCCCTCACAACCTCCAAAAGTCTCTTGGCAATGCCATAGTTCCTATCCACCTCTCTGTCCATCATCACAGTCTACATCATGAACATGTTGGTAGAGTTGGATGCTTCACATAGTTATTCAAGAGGGGACTGATTCATTTTTGCAGAGCGGATGGTTTTTGTATATGAGATGAAGATGAAGTTTGTGAATGTAAAAAAACCCTATAAATACTACATAAAATCAACCGTTATGTCTATTTAATAAACTGACGTGTACTCTTTTTCCAAAAGGGCACGTCGTTTCATTTTTTTCATGATACTTGTTCGTTTCTTCATAAACGGTTTCACAAAGCCCACTAAAATGAAACACATTATCAAGAAGCCCACAACATTAACCTTAGCAAAATCAGGCCTGATGGTAACATGTTAAGAAGCCCACAACATTGACCTTATCATTAACCAGTTATCTAGTTTAGGCTTGTTTCATGTGCAAATCAAAGTATTAAGGGGGTAAGTTGTGTGTTATTAAAATAAAGTTGTAAGGGTTAGTTGTGCAATTGATAAACTGCAAGTCATTACTGCCCTGAGATACATTTGACCATCTCTCTCTATGGCGCTGCCTGAGTTTCTTTGCAATGATGGTTTTGTCGATGCCTTACCACCACATAAACTTCTATATATATATACCCATCTATTATTTTCATATCATCAATTATTATTCAACCACCCTACTACATATCCATACAAATTATTTCTCAATGGCTGCTTCAAGACCATCAAACCAACTTGCAAGGCGTGAAATTGATGAGTTTATGCAATTCAATGGGGAGACCCAAGTGCCGAAATACATGAAATTCTTCATTGAGAAACATATAGCTGAGACTAGGAATTTTATTAATGTCATGCGTGAGCAAGCGCATTCATCAACAAATAGACTAGCTCAGTTGAATGCTATGACTTCGGAAATGGAAGCTATGAATGATCCAAAGGAGTTTTATGATGCCTTGTTTTGGCTTGAGGGATGATAAGAGGGTTGAGTACAACACGCTTATGGCAATTAATGATGTGATTGCCATGGCGGAGGAGAAACTCACCACTAAAGAAGCATATCTTGAAATTATAAAGGCTGAAATCAACCCTGTTTAGGGTTGGGGATGGGTCTGTCTTTTGTGTTTGTCATCATGTTTTAACTCTTTTGCAATCTACCATGTTTAATCTTTTGGATGTTTAATCTAGTTTGTTGTTGTAGTTTGTCTTAAGTATGGATGTTGTATGGATCAAGAACTTTATTTTAATGAAATATGTTTCTGTTTTGTTTATTGTATTATGATGATTGTTTATATTTGTTTGATTAGTGGTTGTTATATAATGTTGGAATTATTTTTCAGAAAGTTATTCTTATTATGTTTCAAACTGAGTTGGCAAACACCCTATAATAGTGTTGTTAAATTGTGGTGTATGTAGATATAGCTGTTGGATTGTATTTAGGTTGTGAATAAGGAGTAGCCAGAGTTTTTTACCAAATGGAGCAACCTATACCCAAGTTAAAATTTTCATCTATGTTTTATTTTGAGGATTTGCAGTTCTTAGATGTATGCTAAATTAGAATGGCAACTGTAAGTCCTTTTTTTGCCATTCCATCGAATAGAGTATCTATTTAAAGTATATGTTTGGTACTCTCTTTCTCTATTTATGCTTATATTTTGTCTATAGGTTTGGTCGTTGCATTATGATAACTCAGGTATTAATCAGATGTGTATTTTTGTTTTAGTGTTGTAATATATTAGATTTAGTGAAAAAGTAGTTCAATGGTTCTGGTTTAATGTTCATTGCATAGCATGGCTTTATAAGGTAGTTTTGGCGTTTCAAGATAAAGGGCCATTTGGACTCTGTTGATGTGAATATGATTCTTTGTATAACTAGTATGTCACCTACATCTGACCCTGTATCATGGCAATGAGACTTGTATCAAGGCAACTGGCCAACCTAAACTTAGCTGATCTTTATGATGGTTTAGATTTTGAAATGCATTTGCAGTTTGTATTTGCAGGTGAGTTTAACTGATATGGTATTTAGGATTAGTCTTTAGATGAGGATTTGTATTTTGGAAATGCATTTGCAGGTTAGATGAACTTATATGTCCTTAGATTAACTTCAATTTAATTTGCGGGTTACATTAAATCAGATGGTATTTAGGATATACATTTGCATTTGAAGGTTATAGTAACTGATATGCTCTTTAGTTTAGGAAATGCATTTTGGCCTAATATCTTGCAGGTTTGGGTTACTGTTGCATTTTCAAGACAACCACATGGACCAAACATGCAATTAAGTTAAACTATAGTTGGACCACAAACCAAACCCCACATACTTTACACTTATCTCAAACCCTACCGCACTTTCTTTTGGCCCATATATTTGTCATCAACAACTAGTTTTTCGAATTTGATAATTTTATTGGAAATGGAAAATAACCTTTTTATGTCTGACATTCAAGAAGGTATGTTGGATCTTGCCCCATCTTTAATAGCCCTAATTGTTCTTTTTTAGAGTATATATTTAATATTTTTTTAACATTGAAATTAGGGTTTTATTGTTATATAATGGAATATTAAATATTAAACTTAGGGTTGTCTGTTTAATAAATTGATAGTATGTTTCTTTCATTATTCAATTGCAATTGGGGTTTTGTTGTTATTTAATAAAATCTATGGTTTAGTTGAAATTTAAATTGTATTTTTTGAATTTATGTTTAAGGTATTCTAAATATTATGTTTGATTTTAATATGACAGATGATATGCCAATCATGGATGAAGTTGTCTTTAAAATATACAAAAACGGGTATTTTGAGTTTGATCCTTTAAGGTATGTTAATGGGTCAGTTTCTAGTGTTTCTGCATTCAGTTGTGATAGGGATATATTCCCTACATGCCTAGATTAGATTTGTGTGAGATAATTGAATACAAATGGGCTTTGTTCTATTGTTTACCAAACAAATCACTTGAACAAGGTTTGAAGTTAATCCACACTGATAATGATGTCCATTCATTCTTTGCTGATGCTGAAAGGAGTGGTAAAATTCACTTGTATATTACTTATAAGCAACAGGATTTAGGAAGGTATTACTTAAGAAACATGGTTTGGGTAGAAGAGGACGCTGCCTTGCGTTGCTCTAGTTCAAGTCCATTTAGCACTAGGATTAAAAGGAAGGGTGGTAAGACAACTAAAGAGGGTTTAAGGAAAAAAGCAAAGGGGGAGCAAAAAATGGTTAATGATGAGCCTGTAGGTAGAAAGTCAGTTGAGACAAGTCGCAAGGGGAAGGAAATAATGTATGAATTCCCTTGTCCTTCACCAACCAAGGAAAGTCAGGTTAGTGTTACCAATTACAAAAGAGCCATTGTTAATGGAAAAGCTAAAATGGTTGAGGTTTAGGACGTTGGTTGGTATGTGCTTAATTACACATACTTTTTTCCATTAAAAACGGACTTAAATGACCAAAAACAGACAAAAACTGCCAAATATATGTTTGTTTTGCATTTGTATTGTGCAGGAAACGGATATCACACAAAAGGACGAAAAACAAAGCCAAAAATGACAAAACTAAGCATGGAATGGAAATGTGTGAAAAGACAAAGCCAAAAAGTCAACCAAGTTAAAAAGTCAACAGAAAAGTCAAACAGTCAAAGTCAGAGTCAACTTCGAGAAACTGAATAAGAAAAGAATATAACTTGAGGGACTAAATTTGCCAATTCCCAAAGTTATATTACAAGTAGAAAGAAGACAAGGGCTGATTTTGCATTTTTCTTAAATATAACTCTAGGGGCTGAACTTGCCAAGCCCCTAAAGTTGTATTAACCAAAGGACTGTTTTTGAAAATAGAGTTATAAGGTTGAGGGGGCATTTCTGCCAAACCCTCAACCTTGTACCACACAAGGACTTCTTTTGTAACAAGAGTATACAAGTTTAAGGGCCTTGTTTGCCAAATCTTAAAACTCTTCCCCTGCTTATACTAACAAACAGAGTATATACTCTTTCCCCATTAAATACAAGGTATAAACACTAAATCACGCAGACGTCTGGATAAATACCCAAACACATCAATAAAATCCAAAAGGCGTTTGACATTGAAATGAAGGCAGTTCATGTCAACGTCATGACATGCAAACATTCATACATCCTAACAAAGCAAAACAAATAACATTCATCATCCAAAACAAATAACAAAATCTAGATAACTAAACTTCGCCAGCTGCCTACGGTCTATCTAGACACTTTTCCTAACTTTAATCTCATCCTGCTGAATACCTGAAAATGATGCTTATACGTCAACATAATGCTTGGTGAGAAACATAGGTTTTCAAACACACATATCCAATCTATTTACAAAATAATTTATCTAATTATTGTGATTATAAAACAACACATTTTGCATGACAATTATGCTAACTAACATACAAGCTAACATGCAATTCAATCCAATCATATTAAACCAACAAATCATTTACTGGTAGGCGTACCCATCCGATCCCTCAAAACCAACACTCGATGTCCCTTGACATGCCTAACACAGTACATGCAAGTAAAACTACCAACCTTGCTACGCCAAACACAGTACATGTAAGTCAATCCAATCATCCACTCAAACACCAAGCAAACGACCTCAATCGCTCTTAGATCATACCAAATCCTTTTTCCCTCTAGCTCAGGCCATGGATACCCGAAAGTAATCCTCCTGACTAGGCAACAATTCCTTCCACTAAACATGCCATGGATACCCGCAAGTAACCCTCCTGACTTAGTTCACACATCAATATAACATCACATAACATGTAGCACATAACACATATATCAGTCACATAATAGTCCATGCATTTACACTAACACATAATCACAGCAATTTAAAACTCATTTAAACACTAGCATCATTTCCATCCCAAGTTTAAAACGCAATAAAAAGTGGGACTATGTAACTCACCTGAATGCTCCAAAAAACGCAAGCTTCTAATTCCTATCACCCGAACTTATACAAAATAAATAAACACAGTTACACGTGACCAAGTTAAAAGCTCTAGTTCATGTAACACACATATGATGGATGTCTAAGGGTTTGATTAACCATCACGGGTCACCCCGACACCATGCCCAACCTTAACCTTACTTGCTAAATTTTAGTATATCTTTACTAACTTAAAAACCTTACTTGCTGACCTTCATAAATTATACCAAAAATCATCTAAGTTAATTTAAGAGTTTACTAACTACCTTGAGATTCCCAAATTCCCAGTACATGTGCAACTATCCCAAATAAAATCCAACTTCAAAACTGTCCCAATTCGGATCTGATTGCACACTAAAATTTATGACCCTAATTACCATACTTAGACATACAATTAGAAGCTATCCTTCTAGGGTTTCTTTATATACATATTGAACTTAACCATTTTTGATTGACTAACCTTAATTCCACTTTTAAGTTAGGGTTTTACCCTCCCAAACATGACCAAATTCAGACCCGTATTTACTGTTTTGACAACTTTTAGTGTAATTAATATTTGAATGACTTTCCGAACTCAAAACGACTTGAGGCCAAATTTTTTGAAAAATAAATTCCTTGGGCTACTGTTTAGACACCAGAAACACCCTAAAAATTGTTACCATCATGGATATATCATCTCATTAGCACAACCCTAATTCTGCAAAACCCTAAATCAAGATCTACTGCAAATCGAAATGACCGTTTGCATAATCATGCTTCTAAATTATTCCTAAACACAATATGATCATAAAACTCTATATACTTACTGAATTTTTATAAACCCTAAGATCCATCACATTACATGTTACATGAATGCAAGAATTAAACTAGGTTAAGGATACATACCTCTTGATTACTAGCTCCTAACACAAACCCTAGCAAAACCTTGGATCAAATTCTTGTTCTCCTTGTTCTTAGGGATGGAAGTCGACTCAAAAGGGATATGGGGGCTGAATGAGTCATTTTTTTAGCTTATGGATCCCTTATCTAACTAACTAGAATCATAATCCTAGTCAAACTCCTAAGATAAGGCCCAAAATCTCTTTTCTTTTCTTTTTCCTTTCTTGGGCCGATTTCTACATATACATACATATATTTATTTTATTTTTTTCTTTAATTATTAATTAACTAATTATCTTCATTACCTTAAGTTTTCATAAAAACCTAAGCTAATTTGGGTAAACCTTTTTACATAAACGCTACTTACTAAACTTTCTAAAAATAACTTTTCATTTCAAATTTCACTTTCTATTTTTAGAAAGTCTACTATAAATATCCAAATTTCACTCACTTCACTTAATTCCAACATGATACATTTCTCATAAACGCTTAACACAAAATCATCCAACTATTGACGTAGCATTGCATGCAATACGCCATTCTTTTCCATTATCACTATAAGTGAACAAATGGAATACTCATCACCAAACACAAACGCACTCAAAATGAGATGATCATACACCTCAAAATGATATCATGCACCTATTCAAACCACTTAGCACACATATTTAACACATAGCACACAAGAAATCACACAAAACGAACTCTTAGCCATTTCTAAAGGTATCACTAACCTGATTAAATCACGGATGTCATAGTATCCCCTCCTTGAGGAAATCTCGTCCTAAGATTTAACTAGCAGGCTCAACAACTCGGTCCACGAACAACTGTGGATACTTAATCCTCATCTGGTCTTCGTGTTCCCAAGTAAACTCAAGACCACGTTTGGAATAAAGTTTAATGTTGCTACTTACAACTACTGAAAGATTACAATTGCTAGAAGAGTTTCTACTATCAAAAGGATAAATTAACTATACCTTTTTGCACAAATATTATACCTTTAACTTACAAATTACTACACATATTAAACAAATACATCAAAATAAAATAAAATACCAAAAAATTAGTATTTGTGCCTCCCTTGGAGACTCCAAAACTGGACATGGCATGCCCTCACCTCCCATTTGAGCCAATCACAACAATTCTTCACTTACACACACAAATCCCACCTATTTCATTTCAAACCATTAGCCAAAACCACTTACCCTCATTTTATACATGCAAAAACCATTTGCACACACATATTTCTCACTCTAAACTCAACACTCTCTCCCTCTTCTCTCTTTAAAAATGTTACAAACAAGGAAGAACAAAAACAATCAAGATTTTTCAAGGGTTTGAATCAAGAAAACATCATCATTTAATCTCTTTTGATCATCCAAACCACTATCTACCTTCAAAACTCCTTCAAGGTACACCATAAAGAAAGTAAATAATCTCAGCCCATAGGTCAACTTGATCCTTTCTTGAAGATTAATAGGTAAGAACTTAGGTGTAAGACGACATGTATCCATCTTGCACCGAAAGACTCCTAAAAATCAAGTTTTGTTGCACTTTCTTTATCAACTATTTTATGGACCTTTTTGGTAAAGAACCTACTGAGATTTTTGGGTTAAAATAATTTTAAGACCTGTATAATAGGATTGTGGGAGTTGGTTGGGTCGTTTTTGCATGTTGGGTTATTGGTTTGACTTGTTTTGGTCAAAGGTAATTTCAATCAGCTCACTAAATTATTTTTGTGTCATATTGAATGAAGCATAAGTTGATGATAAATAAATATTTTGACATGATTCCAGAGCCTAACATCAAGTACTTTGAGTATAGTTTCCATAAATGTAAGATTTGTAAAAATATGAAGTCGTTTGGTTGGTTTAAAATCTCAAAATGGTGTAGGAGTCAAATTTGCCCATAAAATCTCTTTTCTTCCCTAGTAATAAAATGACCATAAATCCGAAACCACAATGATCATCATTGTAACGGATATGGGAAAGATACTTTGTAACGGGTTATTTATTTTGAGTCTTCCATATGTCCTCCTAACTCATATATTAACCTAGAATTTAGACCTTATGATCATTAAAAATACTTTTATATGTCTAGATTTTGCCATTTTTAGAGTGTCACCTCGGAAAGGTGTTATCCGATTCGGAAAGCAAGGAAAGCTTAACCCCTGGTACATTGGACCATTTAAGATCCTTAAAAGGGTCGGCCTAGTGCATAAACACTTGTGTTTTCCTGAGAAATCTCAGTCTCAGTAATGTCACAGTTCTTTCCCAGTTTCTAATCTAATGGGAAATGCCTATCCGACGAATACCTCATCATTCCAATGAAAGAGTTTCGACTTGATGACAAACTCAATTTCGTGGAAGAACCAATATAAATTATGGATCGAGAAGTCAAGCAACTGAAACAAAGTCGCATCCTTATAGTCAAAGTAAGATGGAACTTTAAAAGAGGACCAGAATTTACGTGGGAACGCGAAGATCAAATTCATGCCAAGTATCCACATCTATTTCCAAATATCACTCCAACATCCAACTAAATCTCGGGACGAGATTTATTTAAGGTTGGGAGACTATAACAACCCATAATTTTTCTCTATGTAATTATCCATCTATTAAATTAGATGCAATTTTTCTAAGTGTAATTTCCATCTATTAAATTATATGCAACCATTTTCATGGAAAGATTTTTGCTTTATTGCATCCATAATGTAAGTAAAAAAAAAAAAAAAAAAAAAGCTTACATTACAAAATATTAAAACGATGCTCCAGCAACATTACAATGCCCAATTTCATCAATGTTTATATCAAGTAAATGTTATAATATGTCAAGCAATATGTTTTAAACTCCATTTTTACCATACGTTATCTATTTAACGTACAATTCAAAAACGTTTATTATAAAATGGATTTATACGTTAACGTTTATATCAAAACCCTGATTACATGTAATGTTTACATACAATACAAGTGTACAAGTTACCAATGCATAATATTTGAATATAATTCCCTCCAAAACCCTAGTACAACTCTCTAAAGCCTAAAGTACAACCCAGTAAAGCACAACATTTGAATTTTATATTTTTCCCTCCAATTTCTATAGAGATTTCGTACAACCTATCTAACACAAGTTACAAACTCATCTAGCACAACATTTAAACTATTTTTCCCTCTAATTTTGCCCCATTGCTCGTCCTAACCCAACATAACCGAAAACCCTAAACAAACCCGGATACCACTTAAATATTCGAACAAGCCTAACTAAGCTTAGCATCCTCCACCATGATTACCACCTTGCCTTCCAACCTTGTCACCACACCTTGCTGCTCCAAGTAAACCAACTAGTCCCTTCCTATCACCCACCATGTGACCACCTCAACACCCACCTTGTCACCTCTTTGGTGATTGATCCCTTCTCTCTCTATCCACTTTGTAAGCTATGTCCCTAGTTACATTAGTCCTTGATGAACTTGGCCACTACTCTGCACAAAACTTGGCATTTCCACTACTATTACGAGCCTATTTAATCGAAACATGCACACTTCTAAAACTAAACCCAAAACTAAACCAATTCTTGAAACCATGATCTAGTCAAGCCCTAGAAGAGAAGAAGTAAAGATTAAGTTATTTTGGAACCAAGGTTTAAGAATAAAGGAGTTCTTAATTCATCTCCAAGCCATTTTGACCCATTTCATCATTTTCGACCCATTCGAGCTCTAGTAAGTCTTATAACTAGTTCTATAAGCTCTTATCATATTTTAGATCATGTATAAACCTTGTTCTAGCCATTTGATTAAGCTAAACTCTTTTGAAAACTCCTAAACCCTAATCGAACCTTAAATGACCCATTTTGGAAACCCTAAACCCTTACAAAACCCTAATAAGCCAGTATAAGCTTATTTTAATCTCAATATGCTCCTATACACTTTTAAGAACTCACGGAATAAGCCCTAAAGCTACACATTTGGTTTTTCTAAACCAAATGCACCCTTAAAAACCCTAAAAAGCCATTTTCGAAACCCTAATAAGCTATAATCTATAAGCTGACTTTATAAGTTGTTTTAATAAGCTATAATATCATTTTTATAAACTTGAAACAAACCCTAAAAGCTAGAACCCGTCGGGTTAAAATTTCAAAACCAAACGCACCCTTTTTGAGTTATCGAGCTCATAAGCTCATTTCAAAACTAAACATGCAAATCGAATTCTCCTTTAAGGGTATATATTGTAACTTTTGAAATTATTAAACTTTCAGGCCAAAAATGTAATTATCTTAAAGTTAAACTACAAGGGTTTATCTTGCCAAACTCTAAAGTTGAGAGTAAAATGTTTAAAAATATATTATATATAGTGATATATAATTATATTTTATAACTATATATTATATATATATATTTATATATATATATATATATATATATATATTTATATATATTATATATTATATATATATATATATATATTTATTTTATATAAGGGTTTAAATTGTAAAATATATATACCAAGGGTATATATTTAAACATTATAAGACTCGATTTTATTAAAACCCGACACATTTATCGTTCATTCATCGATCAAAACATATAAAATAATTATGTTATATATTTAACATAATTTATCATCCACTAGCTTTTGAAGAAACTTAAAAAGATAAAATATAATCATTTAAACTATAACGTATCACGTTACTAGTGTTTTCATGTGTGTGGCTTTCATGTTGGATTAGACCTTTTGTCGAGTTGATAGTTTTACGATTAAAGCGTCATTAGTCCTCAAACGTTTACTACATGACCTCTGGATTATGATAGCCCGAACAGTGATACGATGTTTTCACAAACTAATAAACCAAAATCATTTACGTTAAACTTTATGAAATATAAGTTGAATTATAATCAATCGAACTAAGACTTGACATATTACCCCAGGTTGCGTGTCGAAGCTGTTTACTTCCACTTGAAATACTTTTCACTTCAATCAACTACCTTATCAAAGTGAGTTCATAGTCCCACCTTTACATGTTTTCTAATCTCGTGGGGAGATACATGCTATAAAAAATGAATACAAGTGTTTTTCAACTGTATGCTATTCTGATATGCTATTGCCTAAGTTACCTTTACTACCAATATCTTTACATCATGAACCATTAAATCAATTGAGTGTGAAACACGAATATTGTGGATAGAATCTATCGGGAATTGAATAATCCTTAGTCCCCCTTTTTTTTTTTCCCCCCCCCCACACGTTTGTGTTGACAGTACATAAGGAATCAAACGCCACTATATTTTAAGAATAATGGGTAACTTTGGCAAGTTACCTTTCCAAGAGGACATTTGTTCCTCAATAATGTTACTGAGGTGACATGTTGGTGTCATGAGCTTAGGGCAATAATACTGTTTTCTATGTAAGTTGTAATTGTACAATGTTTTACCACTTATGATGGACTTTTGTATTCAAACCATTTCATTACAACCTATGGAATTTCACTCAACCTTTGTGTTGGGACCTTTTTAGCATGTTTTTTTCTCAGGTAACTAAGCAGTTTAAGGCACGGAGTGGCATGGACTTAAAGACGTCTAAACTTGTTATCATTCAACCGTTTTGTTTTAAATGTATTTTGGGACCTCCATTTGTAAAACTCTAATATGTTATTGAATGATAACTAAATTTTCCAAAACGTCTCTTTTGAGTCATTTTTTATTATTATGACTGTTGATTCATGAAGTAATACCCCTAATTTAGCTTCCACTGCTATGTTGAAATATCGGGGTGTTAGAGCAAAACTCCGCAATGATATCCTTGATTTACAACAACATCATGATGCAATCATATATCGAAGCATGGACTTGTTTCAAGGACTTACTACAAAAAGTCCCTCATCATGGCATCGACCTTTGGCTCCAAGTCCAAATTTTTATGACCATGTCAATCCCGTCACAAGACGAACCATTGACCAATCGGCTGGTGGTAAGCTTCGTGACCGAAACGCTAAAGAATCTTGGGCATTATTAGAGGATTCGCCTCTTATGAAAAGAAAGTTGGAATGGACACCAAGGAATTTTGTAAGCCATTAAAGGCAAATCACATGCTCAAGATGTCCGAGAGTACATCCGACGCCGTCTAATCGAGCTCGTAAATCAGTCCAAGCTTGATGGGGAAGCTCATCTCGCTCGACAATACCCTAACAAAGAGTAAACAAAATTACTACCTTACATGGATCTGCAGTGTTCCCCATGACACTCAGTATTGATGGAAGATCCGATTAGCCTTTTGTTGGATTACGCATCCTCGCGTATGATGAAGGGGAGGTAAGTGGTATACTTGTAAGCCGAGCAAAACAATCTTGGTTGACACCTATAATTCATATGGAGAAGTCAGTTACCAAAACCTTAGGTGGAGTCATACACCCAAAATTCTCAAAAATAATTTTTCAAACCCACGCTAACGGTTCCAACCCAAACGGTTCAATCCCAAACCGTTTCTTCAACAACCATCCTCAAAATTTTAACAATCAATCAAATCTATAAGGATTGGTATCCGACTTCATGGCATCTCAAGATGCTAGACTATCCAAGTTTGAAGGATCTTTCCAACAACAGCAAACGCGAGATGACAACAAAATCGACACAGTGTTGAAGGGCCATCATCGATCGTAAATAGCGGGTAGCATACATAGCGATACGATCAAGAACCCAAAACTGAGTACTACCCCAGTTTTGTCTGCTCGCTCTTACATGACCATTGATCCCCAATGCTCATCTCACCCTTCCACCTCATTCAATGCCATCAAGGCACATTTTAAGGAGGCAACCATTTCCCAAACAAGCCTGCGGCAACCCGAGATTGAAATCGAACCACCATAACCAGAAGAGCCCGAACCAACTCTTGAAGGATGGGATTCCAAGTTTGCATTTAAAACCTACCGAGTTTATTGATGTACTAGCTCCATGCTCCAATCTATAACGCTATATTGGATAAATACGTAGAGAGCTTAGAACTAGGCAAATATGAATCAACATTCATCCAAGGAGAAGTACCTATGAAAATAGAAGACTTCAGACTATTCGCTCTACCTTGTAGATTAGGGGACTCAAAACCTTTAGACACCTTGGACGATCTAGGATCATGCATAAACATAATCCCACTTTACCTCTTCAAAAAGCTTAACATCAGACTATTAGAAGAGACTGGCCATATCTTTGGGTTGGCTGACGGAACCAAATCCTACCCCGTTGGGATTGTTAAAGACGTAGAAGTCCACATAGGGAAACTAAAACTATTAAATGATTTCTACGTGATCGATATGAAGAAGGACCCCGAGACCCCTTTGCTAGTAGGAAGAGGATTCCTAGCTACCGCCAACGCAGTTATAGATTGTAGGATGGCCAAAATAGCGGTAGGGGAAGGAATCACTAGGTCGGTATTCAGAGTAAAAGGAGTAGACTTAGGTGAGGAGGAAGCACCTTATTGGACCACACTTGGAAAAAAGGAGTCATACAAACCATGACCTGTCTCAGATGGAATAGGCGCATGAACCCCTTATTATGCTAGGAAGGGCTTCTTAGATTGCCATTTACCCAGAGAATGGGAAATTGCTAGAGATGCCGAGCTCAATCCTTTTAAGGATACCTTAGTGTTTAGAAGGATGGTAGAATTCTTAGCAGCCATACCCATTAACCTTAAAAGTAATATGTAAGAATCAGAGGACCTAATTAAAAACAAATTAAACAAATGGACAAACCACCAAATACAGAGATGGAGCTGGACGCCAAGAATTAGGTCTAATCGACCCAGAAGGAGAGGAAGTTTACAAAACCCTCACAGTCAATCCCACCGTAGGGGAAAGCTCTCTGAAAGAGAACGTCTATGGGAAATCATCACATGGCACATTCTACGACGTTTTAGAAGTGACGACTTCGAGTCTAGCTACAAGACTCGTAAATAAAGAAAAGCGCTTCTTGGGAGGCAACCCAATATTTACTTTTCCCGAACATTAGGAGTGTTGTGTGTTTTATTCTTTTCATCTTATTCTATCATGTTCGAATTCTATCTTATAATCATGCTTTGTATTATTTTTAACCTCGTCTTAATTTCAATCAAAGGTATTTTGCAAATAATAAGTGTATGGGAATCTATCCGGTTTTTGAACCAAGTTCAAGCATGTTAAATAATTTGTTTAGATTAATTCACGTCAGTTTCGAGTCATATGAGTAAGTTGTCAAATATCAGGTTTTATGCAGCTATTTGCATAGGAATTAACTTATGGAATCAAGTGCGGGAAATTTTTCATCAAAAACAAAAATTTTGTTTTCACATAACGTGGAGACGGCATCACAATTTACACGCGACGCCGTCACCACGACACCTGTGACGGAGTCAAGATTTTCCTGATGACGTCAAACGCCCAGGTCTAGAAAACTTAAAGTTTTTAATTATTTTTGAAAATAAAACTTGCATAACATTTAAAATATGTACTCTTCTCTTATAAACTTGCAAAACCCTGAGTTTAACAATTCTCTTATCCTATCTTTACTGCTTTATCAAGTCAAACCCTAATTTCACATTGTATATTATTATATCGCATATTTTATGCTTGGTGTAGTTGTCTTTGTTTTTTTATTACAGGTTAAATTTGATGAGAAGAAACTTAGAAGTTCTTAGGAAGTTTTAGTGGATGATTCTTGGAGGACGATTTAACCAGTTATCGCATGTTTCTTCTCTATTATTGAGCAAACCAGGGGAGTACTGGTTTTTTTCCTTGTTTTATTTTCCTTTTAATTTGTTTTTACGGGTACTTCTATAAAACATTGGGGACAATCTTCAACTTAAGTGTAAGGGGAAAATAAGCCTTAAAAACTATTCTTTCATTTGCCATTTGCTTTGTCCTTAAAATGATGGGTAATATATCAAAACATAGCATAAGAGGTAATTTTGACCCAAATTTAAAATTTTTTATGACACACATCGGCGAAAACCGAGTATTAATAGCGTCTCATGGATAGGAATTTATATTACTAGCATAAAAACCCTCAATTCCACCCCTAAAATGTGAGGTTCGCCCTTAGATACTATACCTTTAGCTTGTTCGAGTTAAGGAGTGAGCAATCATGTGTGTCTATTTCGTCGTTACGGATGTGTATGTGTGGTTTTGTCGCTTTTTTTGGAACATTGGTATCGGTTACTTTAGGATTATGAGAGTGTACCGGTAGTATATTAAATTCTAGAACTTGTTTTTGTGATGCATCCCGAGACCGCATAGTGAGTATTAGAATTTGCTTGATAAAAGGCATTAGGATTAAACCATGTTTTAAACATGTAATTGTTATGATGGTCACATCGATCATATAACTATCTCACACCCTTGCCATGCACTCATTTTTAGTGCAGGATACCCCTAGTACAACCCTCTGAGCCTATCCTTTTTCACGGTTCTCATAATTTTCTGGTTAAGCCGGACTATTAATGAAGAACATTGTCACCCTTAAACCAATCGTTACACCCAAATCGCCTTAGCCTACCTTTTATGTACTCTGTACTCATTTTTAGTACATTAGTGTTTTAACCTAAGTTAATTATTTAAGTACACGGTTGTTGTAACATTTCACATTTTCAGGTCATTTCCCGACTCAATTATTTTCATTATTTATTTTTAGGGTTTTACGCGTCCGCTTTTAATTATTTTCTTATAGTTAAATCGCGTAAACTAAAAAATACATCTTCCAAACGTTAACGGGACACTAAAAGTTAAAGTTTACCATCAAGCAAATATTAATACTGATTATTAAGAATTTACATTTTATTAACCTTTCATATTTTATTTTTATTGGTTACGTAAAACGCTTACGTTTCGTAATAAAATACATTTAGACATACCCGGGAAATACCTAGACTTATCTAGACTCAAACCAATACCCACTTTTATTCCCTAAACACAAAAATTGTATAATTTTTATGTCATTAAGCCTATAGGGGCCGGTTATAATTAAACATAACATAAACATAAGGCAAACATTATATACTTTTAGTTATTAACCAACTTAAGTACATAGAAGCTCATATATCTAAACATTGTCTAATCATGTGTACACTAACTCAAATCCTAGGCGTCCAATGGTGTGGGAAGGAGCAAAAATCACTTACATACCCTTACAACATTTACCCTTAACCCATAGCATTTACCATAGTTAGTTTAAGGATGAATGTTTAGTTAGTTTAAGGTTAAGGAAACCTTAAACTCTAGCACACTTTGCCTTGTTTTCTTTCATTTCACACGACACAAGGACCATTGGGTAATACACACAAATCTTGGCTAAATCTTGTACAACATAGGATTAATTTGGACAATGTACTTAACAAATCCTTATACACAGATTTGTATATTGTGTTTCCATCTCTTTTAGCCAACTCGTCACCACACATAAACCAACAAATTCTTGCATAATCTTGTACATCACCAAATTCATTAATACTTGTACTTAAACAAGCTTAAACTTCCCTAAAAACCACCTAAGCATGTACTTAAACTACTACTCCTCTCTAGCAAAGGAGACATGGTTTTAGGAAGTGGTATAGAGACATTTTCTCTATAAATAGGAATACTCACAACTAAGAGTGTTTACACACTCACACATTTAACAACACTCTAGCAAAAATTATCTTTGTCCTTGCTTTTGGGTCATACCACAGCCAATACACAACTTGCACAAACACAACACCACAACTTACAAACAAAGGGTCTAAGGTATAGCCTAGTGATCTATAAGCTAGAGTTATACGTTTAAGGGTTTGAAAACAAGGAGGATTCGAGTTTAAGCTAGGACTTGGGCTATACCATTCGGGTTTATTACTACACCACACGACACTACCCTTCAAGAATCTAGGACCCTTGTAAGTGTCTTAGCTTGTCCTCATACTTAAGTTTCATGTTTGCTTCATGTGTCATAAGGCACGATTATTATGTGTTAACAAGCTAAACATGGGTCGTGCCTAGCATGACACAACCCATGTCCATGTCTTATAATATACAACATCTATAGACTTTTGTGGTGAACCAAAAGCCATAAGGCACGTAACAAATATCTTGTGTATAAGCATGAATGTTTAAACATGACATGCACACGTAAAATATTTAGCCGAGAGGTTTGATAACTCGTTTGGAAACGGAAACACTTTCATGTCACGTATCATTATACTTAACAACTCGTCTTGCTCAATAAAGGATGTGTACACTATAGTATATGCGAACTAGGGTTGTTTAGGATATGTCAAAATAAGTTAGCAAGACCATAGCCGCGTCTTGTGTCCAACACGAGCTCAAACAAACTCTAACGAATTTGTTAACTCACTGATGGGTTGTATGATACGAGTTAAGTTAGAAGTTAATACTGCCAAGCTTAAGAAGTTAGTACTGCTAGCAGAAGTTAGTACTGCTAGCAGAGTTAGTACTACTAGCAGAGTTAGTACTGCTAGAAAAGTTAGTACTGCTAGCATATTGTTAATCAGTTTGCTAAGTATCATTGTAAGGCTCGTATAGGACAAGTGTTGCTACATAAAGGTGCTTTAAACATTAGGACAAGTATGCTTAAATGTAATCAAGTTACATAAAGAAACCGTTTATGCTGACTCTAGTGGATTTAACGAGCCACACTCAGGTCATCAGCCTATGATAAATTTTGGGTTAGAGTTAATGGGCCATAGGCCCAACAGACTCGAATAAGCTCATCCGAGCTTATTATTAAGCCAAACAATTTATATAGCTTATGCAAGGCTAATGAAGGCTTTTGTCACTTCTTAAATCTTAATTGGACTAAAATGCAACTTTTGCAAGTTAGGGGACTAAAAGTGTAAAAAATAGAAACTTGAGGGTATAAACTGGCAAATCTGTTTTTGTTTTTAAAGGACTGTTTTTGACATTCCTAAACATAAGGGACTGTTTAGAACTCATAAGAACCTAAAATGTAATTTTTGTAAAATAGAGGGACTAAACGTAGCAACATGGAAACTTAGGGGTGTAAACGGTAAATATTCTATTTTTTTAAGTATAGGGACTGTTTTTGCCACTAATGAAAACCTAAGGGTATCTTATATAATTAAGTGATTTAAATGAACACTCTTGGTATAAGACTAGTCGTGGTATAATACGGATACTTATATAACTAAAGTCATGCGGATAATAAATAGGTGTATTTATTATTAATACTTAAACACCGTGTATACTTAAAAGTATATAGTCATACATCTCCCCAAGAGCAAACGAGGAAACGAATATAATAAATGTGTACACCACCACACAAGTGATAACAGTATATATAAACTAGTAAATTATTGTAGTTTGTACACGAAGTCGTTGGCCTAAACTTGTAGACTAAGACTGGCCGTATTTACTTAGGTATTAGACGGTGTAATTCATTTGCCATACTTGGGTATACTACCATTTACAGAGGACTATCTACTAAGGTGAGTTCATAGCCCCATGTTTTCTATATCAATGATTTATAACTTTTGGGGTGAGAAACATGCATTGTTTTACAAATTGGACGCAAGTGTATATTTTATCATGATTACGTGTTTGCCATATTTACGCGATACACCCACTGTGCCCTTTATCATTGAACTCGTTTAATTACTCGCTGTGCGCGAGGCGAATGTTATAAATAGATCTATTTAGGATTGATATCCTCGTTCGGGTGAGTAGCACTTACTGTGCCGGTTTGCCGGACAACAGACGTATACCATGTCGGATTTGGGATGTTGCGGGTTAGAACATCATCAAGGGCAATGTTGGCAATTTATATTGCAATTCATTCATGTCGAGCTTCAGTGTCATGAGCTTAGGGAAACGTAATTACACTTTGTGATGTTTGCATCTGTTGCATTATCATACACTTGGAAATCTTGCAGTCCTACATTACATCTACATAAACCTATGAATTCACCAACTTTATGTTGATGTTTCAAAGCATGTTTTCTCAGGTCAATGAGGCACGAGGTGCTACGGATACATTGGGGATAGTCTTTTGGGGAGGCATGCATTAAAGATTTAGGGTCATTACATCTTGGGATTTTTGTTATGATCTAAAATATTTGTTATCAAATGTTAAACAATTTAAGCCGTTGTGCTTGGTATTAAACAATTTCAACAAATCCATTGTATCGTATTTTAAACGACTCTTTTAGAGGTCGTTCTCATATCTTGTGCTATTGATCTATAAAGTAACGCTCCCGGATTCATTATTCTGCTGCGACCCAATTTTGGGGTGTTACAGATTGGTATCAGAGCCAAGGTTATAGAGAACCAGGTCAAATGTTTTTACTTGGACTATAACCGTTTTCAAACATTGCATCATAAAAAGGGATTTTTATGGGACATTCATTCATACATTACTTGTTGCATTAGTTGGGTATACTAGATGCTGCATGGTTCTCATACATGTTTATAATATATTAAGTATATTATTATGGGTCTTATATATGTACTAATGTAAACTCTGTTTGAGTGTTACAGATCCTGTCATGTCTTCTTCATCCACGGTCACCTACACATTTGTCTACACTGATTCTGAGCCAGGGAGAGTCTTCTTGGGAGCTGATGAGGAGATGTCTAATAGAGGTTCTACACGAGTCATCGTATACGGATACGATGGACTCCCTATGCAGTCGGTAGCCCCGCCATCTCCGGACTATGTGTCAGGACCTGAGCACCCACTATCTCATGATTACGTGCCTGGCCCTGAGCACCTACCTTCACCTGTTGAGGTATCATACGTACCTAAGCCTGAGTACCCCGAGTACTTAGTGCCAGCCGATGCTGAGGCACCCTTAGAGGACCAGCCTCTACCTGTTGATGCCTCACCTACCGCCTTGTCGCCAGGCTATGTGGCAGACTTCGATCCGGAGGAGGACCCCGAGGAGGATCATGCTGATTATCCCACTGACTGAGGGGATGATGATGATGAGCCCTCTGACGACGATGATGATGATGATGATACTGATGATGAGGATGAGGAGCCCTTTGAGGACGAGGATGATGACGAGGAGGAAGAGCACCTAGCTCCGGCCGACTCTTTTGCTATGCCCGTTGTTGACCCTGTTCCCTTAGCTAGGGACACAGAGGCATTTGAGACTGATGAGTCTGCACCTACACCCAGATCACCTCAGACTAAGGTCCCCTTTGCTCAAACACGTCTCCGTAGGGCACGCAAGACTGTCAAACTTGAGCCACCTATGTCACCATCCATGGAGGCACGCATTACTGAGTATGTTGCCGCACCTGCACCACCATCACCACCACCATCTCCACTATCACCTTGGTCACCTATACTCCCTCAGATTCCCTCACCACCACTACCACCTCCACCATCATCACTACATTTACCACCACCTGTACCCACATCATTACCATTACTAGGGGTGAGTATTTCGGACCGTCGACCGGACCGGACCAGAAAACCAAACCGAACCGGACCGACTAGACCGGACCAAATATATTTTGATCTGGTCCGCGGTCTATGCTTTTTGTTAAATTCAGTCCGCAGTCCGGTCGGTCCAGTCCGGTCTTACAAAAAACCTGATGATTATGCCTTGTAGGACCGGACAGGACCGGACCGGACCGAAGACCAAACCGAACCGGACCGGACTGTACCATTTCGGTCCGGTCCTCGGTCTGGAGTTTTAGACCAATCCGGTCCTCGGTCTGGTCCAGTCTTAGCTGGTCCGGTCTTGGGTCTGTGCTCAGCCCTAACCATTACCATCATCACCACTACCACCAATACCATCCTCACTGTTCATACCACCACCAGTCAACCATAGGGAGGACATTCCCGAGGCCGAGTTACCACCTCGTAAGAGGTTATGTCTGACTACTCTCACATCGAGGTATGAGGTAAGGGAGAGTTCGACTGCTACTCCTAGACCTACTGGAGGTCATAGGATAAACTATGGGTTTACCGGCACTCTGGATGCCGAAACCAGATGTCAAAGAGCCGAGGAGGTTAGCTATGGGATTAGAGATGTTTGGGTAGACCCGACAAAGGCTGTTGAGGAGGTAGAACCGACGACCCTTGAGGGGGTCAATGCTAGAGTGATCGAGCTTGCTGCGGTTTAGGAGCAGGACACACAGGATGTTTATGCTGTGATAGAGGATACTCAGGATAGACAGACTCAGTTATTTCAGAGAGTTGATAGATTGGTCGAGGATAGACAGTTTCACTATGAGATTGCACGACTGTTGGATCAGGAGGCCCTCGTTTCCCGAGAGGCTTGGGCACATTCCATTGGGTTGAGTTCGGCAGTTCACTATGAACTACAAGCATATAGAACTCATACCCAGATGCAGGATTACCGTATCGCCTCTTAGGAGTCACTGATGACGACATTGATTACACATGTTTCATCACTATAGGGACAGTTGTCAGCGGCATTGGGACAGATTCAAGCACTTCAGGCTAGAGATCAGACTCATGTAGATGATCGCGAGGGCGCTAGTAGTTCTACCTAGGTTTACACTTCTCATGTCATATTCATAGCTATCATTATGTTAGCCGGCTAAGTATTATGGGTTTTATGCCCAGCTAGCACGGCAGTAGGACTTGTATTTTCATTTCTTGTATCAGATAATCATGTATGTTTTCTAGTTATATATGATGTGTTGTATTATGTCATGTCGATCTCAATTCTATTATGTGTTGTGATCCCAGTCATGTTATATAATCACTGTGTGATGTGATCTTGTTATATATATAATGTATTGTATTATGTTATGTCGATCTCAATTCTGTTATGTGTTGTGATCCTAGTCATGTTATATAATCACTGTGTGATGTAATCTTGTTATATATATGTTGTACCCATGTCATGTTGTGATGTTTATGAAAACTCACGTGTATTATATTGTTATGATTTAGAACAATATGTCACCAAGGAGATCCTCTGCTACTGCAAGGGCTGCTGCAGTTGCTACCCCTATGACAGCTGCTGCTATTAAGCAACCAATCGAAGCAAGAGTGTCTGCGGCACTTGCTAACCATGACACTCTTTGAAATAGCACTAATGGTCATGGCAACAGAAGCCGCAATTCTAACACTGGAATTAGAGGAACTGTACACACTCCCCGTGAGTGTACGTACAAGGATTTTCTGAATTGCAAGCCCCTTACTTTTAAGGGTACTGAAGGAGTGGTTGCGCTGTCACAATGGTTCGAAAAGATGGAATCGGTGTTCCATATCAGTAACTGTGCTGTGGAGAACCAAGTTAAGTTTGCTACATGCACTTTCCTTGGAAATGCTCTAACATGGTGGAACTCCCACATAAAGACTGTTACTCAAGATGTTTCTTATGCTATGGACTGGAAGGCACTAAAGAAGATGATGACAGTCAAATACTGCCCAAGGGGTGAAATCAAGAAGTTAGAAATTGAGCTCTAGAACCTAAAAGTAAAAGGTACTGATGTCGCAAGTTACACTTTGCGTTTTCAAGAGCTTGCACTGATGTGTGGAAGGATGTTCCATGAGGAATCGGATGAAGTTAAGAAATATGTTGGTGGACTTCCTGATATGATTCAGGGAAATGTAATGTCATATCAACCCAATACGATGGAGGAAGCAATTGAGTTTGCTAATGATTAGATGGATCAAAAAGTCCTCACTATTACTGAAAGATAAGCTGAACAGAAGAGAAAGTTAGAGTTTAATGCTGGAAATAATCAGGGGCACCAACAACAAAATAAGAGACAGAACACTGGAAGGGCTTACACTGCTAGGCCTGGTGAAAAGAGGGAGTACACAGGATCATTTCCCTTGTGTACAAAATGCAACTATCACCACAAAGGGCCATGTGCTCCTAGGTGTAATAAGTGCAAAAAGATTGGCCATCTGGCTCATGACCGTAGGAGTTCTGGTCCCAATGGTAATAATAACAATCGTGGGAACTCCGGAACAACTCAGAATGTTGGCACTTGCTATGAGTGTGGTGTTCAGGGCATATCAAGAGAGACTGCTCGAAGTTGAAGAATAAAAACCGTAGTAATCAAGGTGGGAATGGCAATGCCCCAGCGAAAGTGTACGTGGTGGGCAATGCGGGGACAAACCCGAACACCAACGTCCTTACGGGCACGTTCCTTCTAAATGACTGCCATGCTTCTATCTTATTTGATACTGGTGCCAATAGGAGTTTTGTATCTACTACATTTAGTTCCCTAATTGATATCACACCAACTACATTAGACCATTATTATGATGTTGAACTAGCCGACGAGAAAATAATTGGGAAAAACACTATCATCCGAGGTTGTACATTAAACTTCTTAGACCATCCCTTCAACATTAACTTAATGCCCGTAGAACTTGGTTGTTTTGACGTCATAGTTGGTATGGATTGGTTGGCAAAGTACCATGCTGTCATTGATTATGCCGAGAAGATTTTTCGTATTCCTTGGGGAAATGAAACCTTAATTGTTCATGGTAACGGAAGTAATCAGGGAAACGGGACCCGTCTAAACATCATTTCATGCACCAAAACTCACAAATATTTGTTGAAAGGACATAATGTCTTTTTGGCACATGTTACTACGAAGGAGACTGAAGACAAGTCAGGGGAGAAGCGATTTGAGGACGTACCAATCGTTCAAGATTTTCCTGAAGTATTTCCTGAAGAATTGTCGGGTCTTTCACCGACTCAACAAGTGGAATTCCAAATCGATTTGATGCTTGGTGCCGCACCTGTAGCACTAGCACCCTATCGATTAGCTCCTTCTGACATGAAAGAGTTGTCAAACAAGTGCAAGAACTATCCGACAAGGGCTTTATAAGACCCAGTTCCTCACCTTGGGGAGCTCCGGTCTTGTTTGTCAAAAAGAAGGACGGATCATTCCGAATGTGCATTAACTACCGGGAATTGAATAAGCTGACGGTGAAGAATCATTATCCTCTCCCAAGGATTGATGATTTATTTGATCAACTGCAAGGATCTAGTGTTTATTCGAAGATAGACTTGCAATCGGGTTATCATTAGCTTCGAGTACGTGAAGAAGATATTTTAAAGATGGCATTTAGGACTCGGTATGGTCATTACGAGTTCTAAGTGATGCCATTTGGTTTGACAAATGCACCTGCAGTATTCATGGACCTCATGAACCGAGTGTGCAAACCATACTTAGATAAGTTTGTAATTGTTTTTATCGATGATATATTAATTTATTCAAAGAACAAGAAAGAACATGAAGATCATCTTAAGGCAATTCTGGAATTGCTTAAGAAGGAGGAGTTGTACGCTAAATTCTCTAAATGTGAATTTTGGATTCCTAAGGTATAATTTCTCGGCCACATGATTGATAGTCAAGGCATTCACATGGATCCTGCCAAGATCGAATCCATAAAATATTGGGATACTCCTAAGACTCCAACGGAGATTCGTCAATTTTTAGGTCTTGCTGGTTACTACCGAAGATTCATTGAAGGATGTAGGTTCCGTTTAACACTTCACTTCATAACCCGAATCACGAATCCAAGAAACTAGAGAGAGAGAGAGACGAAATGAGAGAGAGAGAGATGAGAGAGAGTTGAGAGAAAAAAGATGGAAAAGAAATTAGATATTATGAAAAAGATATTTTCTAAAAAAGAAAATATCTATATATATTTAGATATTTTAGAAAATATCTAAATATATATATACCCCTACACATTTAATGTGACGCGCGGGATATTTAACTAGGACCCGGGCTCGGGTTTTGTTTGGGATTAAACCCGAAACATATACAATATTAGATTATCTATCGAGCCCGATTCCCGATATTATCCTATTACAACATTAACTAATTAAAGACCGAAGCTCCATCGTAGAGTGACCGAGCTTCCTTGTTCGACTCAATAAATTGAGGCTAACAGATGTCACTCGTTCGGTCCTCTTTGAATGTTGCTCGTTCGGTCTTTGTTGATGTCACTCGTTCGGTGCAAAAGTTTTTCCACTCGACCGCCTCTCGTTCGGTTGTTGAGTTTTTTTTCACTCGTTCGGTCCTAACGAAAAGAACTCGTTCTTGTGTTTTTCTTACCACTACAGTGAGCAACAAAAAGATGGATAAAGAGTAATAAAGAAGTAATAAAACAAGTAGAAAAAAAACAAGGCACGTGATACCAAAGAAAAAAAAACGTCTATACTCCTAAAATAATCCCAAAATATGCAAAAGAAGTATGCAAAAGAAAAAAGAAGTGATATGCAAAAGAAGTAAAAATAAGGAGGATAATCCCATATAATCGTATATACTCGAATCAATAAGACTTTAAATCACCACAACTTGACACTAAACCCACCCGAGGCGAACTGGATAACCAATTGACGGTACCAATAATCACTTTCACTTTTCCATTATTGAAACCAAGAAAAATTATATGAGAAGATATGGAAGAAATTTAGAAGAGAAGTTAGAGAGAGAATGTAGAGAGGAAAATAGAGTGTTGAATTCTTGTAATGAGAACATGAACAAATGTGAAT
Organism: Tanacetum coccineum; assembly: GCA_026074375.1. Taxonomy (NCBI): domain Eukaryota; kingdom Viridiplantae; phylum Streptophyta; class Magnoliopsida; order Asterales; family Asteraceae; genus Tanacetum; species Tanacetum coccineum. The sequence continues at coordinate 65,535 of BQNB010006545.1, read as the reverse complement.
CAACCACCATTTTCCTAGTGGAAAAATGTTATAAATACCCTACTCAACTACATGGGGTGTGTCGGGCTTTTACTTGGGCCGGGTCGGGATTGGCTTGGGCTTTGGCGATACAATACAATATTAGCTTCTATTTACGAGCCCGTTTACCCTTCTAGCTTATTTACAACGATAATTAATTAAGTGACGAGACCTAATATAATGAACGAACTTCATTGTTCGACTCCAATATTTTGATGGTCTAACAGGACCATCAGGGGACATTACGGGATGCCAACTACACCGCCAAAAAGGTTTTTGACTCAGGATTTTATTGGCCCACAATCTACAAAGATGCCCATGAGTTAGTCAAAACTGTGCTCATGCTTAGTGTCAAGGAAAATATTTTCACAAGTGATGAAGATGACACAAATTCCATCCAGTGTGTGAAAATCTTGATGTCTTGGGGCATAGGACTTTATGGGACTCATTTTCCGTCATCTAAAGGAAATAAGTACATACTCGTAGCCTGCTGATTACCTTCAAATGGTTTAAAGCGAAGGAGCTCCCACATATCGATGCTAGAGTTGTAGTTAAGTTTTTGAAATCTCTTTTTGCCCGATTCGGTACACCGAGAGCTATTATAAGCGATCGTGGGACCCATTTCTGTAATGACAAATTTGCTAAAGTAATGTCTAAGTATGGGGTCACTCATCGTCTTGCTACCGCTTACCACCCTCAAACAAGGGTCAAGTCGAGGTGTCGAATCGTGGGTTAAAACGAATTTTAGAAAGGACGGTTGGAGAAAACCGTGCCTCATGGTCTGATAGGCTTGATGACGCTCTATGGGCATTCCGTACCGCTTATAAGACACCAATTGTTGCAAACTTTTAGAAGCTAGTGTATGAAAGCCGTGTCATCTACCTTTCGAATTTGAGCAAGAGCTATTGGGCATTTAATACATGCAATTTCGATCTTAAAACGCATGCGTTCACCGTAAGCTTGCAAACTTAATGAACTTAATGAGCTTCGTGATCAAGCATACGAGAATTCTTTGATTTATAAGGAGAGGACGAAGAAGCTTCACGACTCAAAGATCAAAAACCGCATTTTCAATGTTGGTGATCAAGTCTTGCTTTTCAACTCTCGTAAAGATAGTCCGGTAAGGCTTAAACCCGTATGGTCTGGCCCTTTTACTATTACGAAGCTTTTCCATTATGGTCACTGCAAATTATTAATACCGACGGATCAAACTGTCAAAGTGAAATTGCCACCGATCTTAGACTTACTTTGGAGGGACACCACCAACCATGGTTGTCCAGATTTCCAAACGTTCCCTAGGACGAATGAATTTCAGGGATCGAGTCAAAGCTATGTGACGTCGGATTACCTAAAACAATGCGCTTGTGGGTAGGGGCACCCCATGCTTATCCATTTTCTATTTTTTTTCTAATGTGTTGTGAGGAGGCTTGTACTCTTCCGTTCTTTGTGTTTGTTGTTTGTACTTGTGATTGTTTGCAGGATTTAAACCCTAATTTTCGTAAGACTTCGTGTCGTGTTTTGTCCGGTCACTCGAGCGTCCTAGCCTTTGCTTGCCTTTAGTTTGGGAAAATCACGTACATCCCTAAAGATTTTTTATTCGACTAACATTTATCTTTTAGCACACTTAATAAACGGCTAGAGATTTTTGTGATACTTTCTTCAGGCTTGAGTTATGCATTCGATCTTTTTGAGTTCTAGTATGGGTTTTTTTAAGTCTTAGGCTAGAAAACATTGAGGACAATGTTTGATTTTAGTATGGGGTAGTATATCTTCGATATGATCTTGCCTACTTTTGCTCGTTGTTCTCACGTACCCCGTTTTCCCACCAAAATTTTCAAAAAAATGAAAAAATTTAAAATTTTCAAAATAAAATAAGTGTTTTCTCACAATTTTGACTTTCTTGCTGGGTAGAATAAGAGTAAATTTTGACCCGATCGAGCGTGTTGAGCTCTAGCTTGTTACTTAACTTTTAGGCTAAGCGTTCGCGAGAATTCGCGAAGAACGAAAAATGATAGAGTTAAGTATGAGTAGGATGCTAAACAAGGATTATTTAGAAATCTTAAGAGCTCATGTATGTAACTTGTGGCTTTTTCTCCTATAAGCTCTTTACCAGATTAATATACGTGCTGTTTTTGAAGATTAAACTTAAATCAACAACTTTTTATGTAATATATAGCAAACATTTTAGTCTTAGTTCAAATTTATACTTGAATTTTTCAAAAAGAAGTCTTCTATATATAAAATAAAAATATATATAAAAAAATGAAAAAATAATGATAAAATGATAAAAAAATATATAATAATAAAAGTTATGAGTTGAAAAAAGTTTACTACCTCTTGCCGGCTCACAACCGATGTGGTAGTCTTCTAAAAAAGCCCATAGTAAGAATAAAAATCCGAGACTGATAAAAGTTTGCTGCATCTTGCCGGCTCACAACCGATGTTGCAGCCTTCTAAAAGGTCGAGGGTTACAATTGCATAAATGTTTAATAGTTAAGCTTAAATTAATAAATAGATTTCTTTTTGTTAAATTCAAATATGCTTTTAAACTTTGACTATTTAATTTTATAAGCTTTGAATAAATCGGGAAACCTGAGAGTTTTTGAAACCTAAGGCCCGTGGTCCGAATCTAGTCTCTGCGGGGGTGTCAAATGCCTGGTCCACTTTAAGCCGCAGGTTGGGATGTGCCGAGACGAAAGTCGCTACATGGGATGATCTCGCCTTCAAACTCATTATTCTTAGGTGGAACGTAAAGCATAGTATGTTGCAAAACTTTGATCCATGGTTGAAATTCAAAATAGCACATTCACTTAAGATATAATAAATGTCGGGAGTGAAAAGTTCACAAGTTGCAAATATGAGTAGTGTTAGCATCTTAACTGATATTTAGCTGTGATTTTGTTTTAAGCTTGGTTTGGATAAGTGAAAAGTCGGGGATGATGAATTTATCCTTTTTGGGGCATTCTCGGATCGAAATGCATCTTGTTCTATGATCCCTAATAGTTATGGAAATAACGAAATTCAAAATAATCTCAGCTATATGATTAAAAGATATAATAATAATAAAAAAAATGAAAAAAAAGTTTTAAATGGGGTAAAACATGGGTGATTTGTCTCTTTGTGATTTCTTAACTCTCTCTACAAAAATCTTTGCTACTTTTCAAAGATTTAGTTTAGGGAAGTTTTGAGGTATTTGGTTATAGAGCATATAATATTGCGTGAGGACACGCAATCACTTAGTTTGGGGAATTTTGATATGTGTGAAAACACATATTCGTTTTATATCAAAAATGACCTAAAAAGACAAAATTGTGCTTTAAATGCTTGAATATTGCTTGTTTTGTCTTTGTGATTGTGTAGGTACGGATATTGCAAAAAATCTCAAGAAAACGGTCAAAATCGGACAATCACGGACACGAGAATGGAAAAGAGTGCAAGAGCCAGGAGAATGCTATTAAAGTCAACCAAGTAACCGTGGTCAATAAAGTCAACCATAAAAAGACAAAACCTAAAATTCCCATATCAGTCCCTCAAAGTTAACCAAATTGCATAATATGTCCCTCAACCCTACGATGTTAACTATTTCTATTTAAGAGTTAACACCGTTAACCCTTTATAACAAATTCCAAAACAATACCCATGGCCCAGTTCCTGTTTTTCATTACACCTTGACCAAAACCTTTATTGCCGAAAGGTCAAAACAAAGTTTAACCGGGTTCAAAAGAAAGTCAAACGCACCCTTTATAAAAGAAAAGGTGCGGGAAATGCTGTTATTACTATTCACCGTCTTCAACCTTTTACCCCGAGTCAAAATCAAAGGGCAAATGCAAATTGACTACATGGCTACGCAATTCAAGTGATAAAGACTGACATGGCAGAGTTATACATCATCAAACGCTCTTATTGGTCAATACCCAAAAGGGAATGACACGCGTACAATGAAGGAAACACATCAAGGGCTAGGTTTTTACACTAAATCATGCCTAAAAGAAGCATAAAGGCCTCTGACACACGGATTGCCACGTTGGCAATCTGTGTCATCAAAATCTAATCCAACGATGGAGAGAAAGCATCAGATGATTGAAGGAATGAAAGGACATGATTTATAGGAGCATCTACCAACCTCCAAGGCATAAAAGCATCTCCTAATGGCTATCAATAGCCCCTCACATTCACTCACACGATATCTAGTTTTTTTAGCTTTTTAACTTTAACTTATGTAATTTTCATAAATTAGCTTATGTAGTTTTAATTCAGTCTTTAAAATTTTATTGTAATCTCAGTTTCAACTTATTGTAATCAGTTTACTAGTTAATGAAATCATAAGTTTTTTAATAATCTATATCATAGCTTTTTATCTCAAATGTGTTGCTATGTTATATAAGCTCCTTATTAAGCTTCATTACAAGCTCTCGAGTCTATAGCTCAGATTGAGCTAATATAAGTCATTCTAATCTACTTATAACCCCCCTCTATTATATATATATAAAATAAAAGAACTAAATAATAAAAAAAAAAACCTAAATAAAAAACTAAAAAAATAACTAATTAAAAACTTTAAAATTTATATATAAAAAATAACCCCCTAAAAATATAAAAATAAACTTATACTAAAACCTCTACAAAAAATAAATATAATAAATAAATAAAACTACCTAAAAACTAAAACTAAAACATTTATTAACCCTTAAACTAAAAAAAAAATAAGCTACTAACTCCTAAACCTAATAATAATAAAATAAAAATTTAACTAAAAAAACTGAAAAAAAAAAAAAAAAAAAAAAAAAAATAACCCCCTAAAAAATAAACTAAAAAAAAAAAAAAAACAAAAAAAATGCCCCCTACTATCTATAAAAAAAAAAACTATAAAAAAAACCAAAAAAAAAATAAAAAAACTAATAAAAAAAAAAATAAAAAAAAAAAAAAACCCCCCTAAAAAAATTATTATTTTAGTCTAATACTTTTTGCTAAATGGGATTAAGCTTTTTTTGGAAGATGAGCTTACCATGGAAGAGCTCATAAGGACTTTTACTGGCTTATTCTTAATAAGTCAGAGCTTGTAGACATCTCTATTGAGCCCTTTATTGCCTTTGTTTAGCTAAGGCCTTTGTAAGTTTTCTTTATCCTTTCTATCTTTAAATTCCTAGTCTATTTTGCTTATTCTACTTACCTGCTAGCTTATTTGTGCTTATTTTGTTCATTGTGCTTAATTATATGTATGGTGATCATCTGTTTTCAGCATATGTAGTTTAGATCTTAGGTTTTCATATTTTGTCTTATAAATCATTAAAAAATCCAAATTTTTTTTATCATAAGTAGTAGATTAGTATTTCTGGCTTAATTTCTTGTTAGTATAAGCTCATTAGGTCTTTTATAAGTTGTTTATTATCTGATCTTTGAAAATTGTTCACTAGATTTTAAATTTTCAAGTTTAAATAGATTCTAAGATTTTTAAAGGAGTGTTTGGATTTACTCAGTTTGACCTCAAAAAGTCAAAGGAAATTGATGTAAACTTTTGAATTAGATAAGTAATCATATAAAATCAATTTGTGAAGTGAAATCATGGATTAATTTTCAAATTTGAGAAAGTTTTAATGAAAACTATTTGAATTTGCACCAGGGGAGTTTTATTTTTTTAAGTTAGTAAGAAATATTTGATCCAAGCCTTCCTGAGCTTGGATTTTGTTTGATTGGTGTTTGAACTCACCTATTTGGTGTGTACAAAGCAGGATTGACCCTTAAGGTCACCTGCATTTAGGTTTAATCCATTTTACCAAGTGCATCAGATTAGGAAGACAACTTTAGTACAATTTCTAGTTTCATTTTCAGTAGGGTTAAAATAGCATTTAGCTTTTGATTTTCAGATTATAAGTAGCTTTTAGGTCATATTGCATTAGTTTAGATTTAGTTTTCAAAATTTAGCTTAATTTGTCATCTGTTTTTAGCTTTTAAATAAGCATTTTGTCTTTTCATTTTTCAAAACCAAACTCAGCATAAGCTGAGTAAACTGTCTGTTTAGTTAAGCTTTTTCAATAAGCTGTAGTTTTCTAAAGTCTTTTCAAATAGTTTTTTTAGAAGTCTTTAAGCTAGTCTTTTAGAAAAACCAAGTTTCACTTCTTAAAAAGCTTATTTGCTAGCTTAAATAGAAGCTCAAAAGTCTGCTTTGGGATTGTTTGGTTTGTAGTTTTCATAATATTTGGATTTTTAATGCTTATTTTGTTTTCTATTGCTTATTTCTTTCTAAACCTACTTATCAGGTTATCTTAGGTTAGTAGTAGCTTAGTTAATCATTACTTTAGCTTATTAGGGCTTTTCATAAAAAGTTTCTTTTATTAAAATTGCTTATTTAAAAAGTGCTTATTATCAGCTTTTCTAAAACTTTGCTTTTATAAGTTTTCAAAAATAAAAAAAAGGGGAAGGTGGAAATCGGACTCGAACCCCCGACCTCAACACCCTCAACCCCTTTTATAACACACACCACACATCTCCACTACCAACGCGCCCTGGGGACTTTTTCATTATATCGTTGCAACATTTAATTTTTATACACGTTTTCTCCCTTATAGCTTATAAGCTGTTTAAGCCTATTTCGTGGCTTATTCATTAAGCTGTGACCTCAAGCTTATTTTTCCTAGGTTCTAATTAGTATAAGCTATTTTCTGTATTTTTTCTAGAATTTTTATAGATAGTTTAGTATTTTTAAACATTTATTTTTATTAAAAACTTTAATAATCATAAAAAATAAAAAAATAATCAAAAAAATATATATCTTTTTTAGAAAATTTTATTTTATCGTAAAGTTTCTAGGAAAATTAGTTTTGCTTTCGTAAGGTTTAATTTGTATAATTTTTATTTTTAAAGAACGGGATTCGTTCCGTTTTCATTTTTCGTGTTTGAAAGCTCATTTCAACCCCGTTTTTGTTCTAGTTTTCTTTAAATTTACTTTTTAGTCAATTAGAGTCCATTTAAAAAGAAAATTTTAATTTAGGTTTAATTTTAGAAAATTAGGGTTTTTAATTGCCGTTTAGGGTTCCCGTTTTTGCGTTTTAGTTAAGTTTGACTCCCGTTATTTGTTTTCCTGTTAATTGTTAATCATTTGATTATTTTAAATTTGTTTAAGTAGATAATCAAATCAATCTTTGTTTCCTATTCAAATCATTGTCCGAACAACAAACGTGGTTTCAATTTACAAATCGTGATGGAATTAACAACTCCGGGGTAACACCCCTCTCTGATGAAAGGCATCACTTCATAACCATGGCGTCATATCAAAGCATAAAAGGCATAAAACATAACTGATAACGTAACAAGGTGGAAAGCCGGAAACAAACATCGGCCCCCATTATGAAGTTTAACATGCATAAATGTAAAGGAAGTTTGAAGAACAAAACATGTGTCCAAAACATAAGTCTTGCAAGTGTCAACGATAATAAAAGGGAAGCTAAAGGGTCTCTTCCTAAGCACAAAACTGCATGCCCAACTCCTTTGTTACCTTGCGTAAAAAAACATAAAAGGATACGGAATGAGCATAACGCTCAGTGAACGGATATAATGATAGTGAAATAATAAACATAAGTCCTGGATAAGGAATAATAAGCAGCGGAAAGATTCATGAGTGTCATGAAGAACCTGGAGAAATATGTCATGAAGAATAGCAATGAACATGTAAAACATGGTTGTTAAGATGTAAAAGTATAATGGAATGTCATAGGTAGCATAACATAGCAATAAGAGTTTGCCCACGAGCTCATATAATCATACATAATAATAACGTGCATACATGCATAAAGTAGAGGGGATGCCTCAACATGTACTAGAGGGGTGACCTCTTATAATAAAATGGGGGTGATCAACCCAATGTGATGGGATGTTAGAGCACACAACCAACCAATCACCATGAAACGTATTATAAACATGTAAACTAGGATGCACCCATACGCCCTGAATAATAATGGGCCAAACATGAATATAATCTGGTACATGAAAAGGCGCCGCGTGAAATCACTTCAACGCGGAAAGAGTCGTGGAACAGGTGCCATGTGTCAGATCATGGTACCTCATGACTAGGTGGTAAGTCATGTAAATCATGTCACTGCGTACTATATATAGCTCGGGGCAATAGAAGAATGTCATCTGAAATCAAACATGTAAAGGATCATGGCAAAAGACATAAAATGGGGAAGCATAGCAGTTCTGGGGATGAATCATGAAAAGAAAGAATGTCCTTACTGAAAGGACGGAATATCCGTACCTGGACAATGAAGCAGTGAAAGTAAGAAATAGAAAGATATCACTCCGTCTTCACACGTGCTACATGATAAAGAGCTTGTATAAGATACTGGTGCATGATTTAAGTTTCTTTCTATTTTTGACAGCTTTCTATTTTTTTGTAACTTTCCTTGATTAGTATACTTGTATGTTTCTTGGATTATTGGATACCATGATTTGTATCTTATTATACTTGATATTCTAAGAGTAGTAACTTTCCTTATTTAGTAAGTTTCCAAAAATAGCAGGTTTCTATAAACAGCAGCTTTCTAAAAATAGCAGGTTTCCATAATTAGTAACTTTCTAAAAATAGCAGGTTTCCATAAATAGTAACTTTCTAAAAATAGCAGGTTTCCATTTCTGTGTCTTGGATTAATAATAATCTATTGTTATTAATTTAGATAAATCATGTTATTTAATCTACTTTAGTTATAATTGGTAATTAATTATAATTAGGGATATAATGTCATTTTCATGATTTCAAGGGTAAAACTGTAGTTAATTAAAGTTAAAGGGTTTAAAGTATCATTTCCATAAGTTAGGGGTCATGATTGTCATTACTTGCAAGTTTAAGGTCTAAAATGCAATTTATTTAAGTTAGGGTTTAAAAAAAAAAAAAAAGGCACTTAGGGTAATTATAAAAGTTCGTTATCGTTAAAAAAATACCCGGTCATGATCCCATACATACATTGCCGAGCCCATTGGGCCTCGGCTTGGTTTTGGGCCTTACGCACACACGACAACCCCACCAATATGAGTACCGAGCCCATTAGGCCTCCGGTTGGGACTCTTGGGCTGCTCGGCCCATATAACAAAAACCATTAAGCTTTCCGAAATAATCTAGCTCACTAAGCCAACACATTATGCCGGTACAACTTAAGCCATAAGCCCATATATAAACCCGAAAATCATTTTTAAGTCGTTATGTCACTTTATAAGTCCGAAATCATACCCATGATTTTTATTAAAGGTGATGCCGACGTATAGTACCGGCTTGGTTTTCTTGGCCACAACCTCACATCGACATGATCCTAATTAAACCCTATGCGTAAAGTGCGAGTCCCTAGGTACTCGGCTTGGTTTTGGTCATTTAAAAACACTCGACAGATCACGTAAAACAAACATATATGTTGTTGCCGAGTCCCCTAGGGGTACTCGGGGCTTGGTCTTCCCTCGTTCAACCCAAATGACTACCACCCCCACAACAACAAAAAACATGTATGCCGAGGTACCCATTTGGGGTCTTGGCTTGGCTCTTGGCACGCTCATCACGCATCGCGACATGCAAATTAAAACAATGTATATATATATGGAGTACCTAAAGGGTCTCGGGCTTGCCTTGGTTTCGAAACACAAAACCATCGGCAACCAACATATAAATCGATGTAGATCATTATACAACATGTTTTAAAACGAATTTCATCGTGATCTATTTTCAATTCTTGTTTTATTTCCATGATTTTCAAGAAGGTTTTCATGCATGCATAGTTAAATAAAATAGAGATTAGAAAAGTTTTAATGAAGGTACGATAGCGGGGATGGTTCAACGATTTCTACCAATGATGAAAAACACGAGGACTCACGCCTTTACGAATCAAAGATCGAAAGTGTCCTCTTCTTGCCTTGTAGTGCCGCCGGTTTGTAGAATTTTCTTTAGGGTTTCTTATTTTATTTTCTTGTAACAATAAATGAGGTAACCTACTAGTTCCTGGAGTTATACTTATGATCTTGGGCTTAGGCTTTTTAAAGTTATACTTGGGCCCTTTTCTCTTTGTGCATTTGCCGAAAATTCATAAGCCCAAAAAGAATTTAAGTAGTTTTTATTTTCATAATATTTCGCGTGTTCGTGTATTCATGATTCGTAAATTTTATTTTCGTGCGTTAACTTGTCATGATAATAAATTCATAAGTTTACTTGTCGATTTTCATTGTTTTAAAAATTTTAAATTTCATGGTATTTTCATGTGGGTTTTACAACTCTTCCCCTCTTAAAAGAATAATTCGTCCTCGAATTAGAAACATGATACGACTGAAAAGAACATACCAGATCATGGAAGAAAATGAGGATAGGAAGTCCGTATAGACTCCTCGGTTTCCCAAGTGGCTTCCCGCTCAGGATGATTCCTCCAAAGGATTTTAACGAAAGGAATAGTCTTTTTCCTCATGACTCTGACTTGACGGTCTAGAATAGACTCAGGTTCTTCCGTGTAAGATAAATCTTCACGGATCTGACCAAATGGATAAGAGACAACGTGGAGATGATGATACTTGTAACCTCTGAGTAAAGATACATGAAATACGTTGTGAACATGAGAGAGTTGTGGAGGTAACGCCAAACGATAAGAAACCTCACCCACGCGTTCAAGAATTTCAAATGGTCCTATAAAACGAGGACTAAGCTTGCCTTTAATACCAAAACGCCTGACTCCACGTGTAGGTGATACTTTCAAAAATACATGTTCACCCGGCTGAAATTCTAACAATCTGCGATGCTTATCGGCATAACTCTTCTGACGTGTCTGAGCTTCTTTAAGCTTTTCCCTGGCGACAGCGACCTTCTCATTGGTCACCTCAATCATCTCTGGGCCCTCAAGAACCCGCTCACCAACTTGATCCCAACAGATAGGAGCACGACATTTCCTACCGTATAACATCTCAAAGGGAGCGCACTTGATACTTGCATGCCAACTATTATTATACGCGAACTCAACTAAACAGATGTAGTCGTCCCAATTTCCTGTCCATTCTAATGCACATGAACGTAACATGTCCTCCAGTGTCTGAATCGTACGTTCTGACTGTCCGTCTGTCTCTGGATGAAAAGCCGTACTGAACTTGAGCCTGGTTCCCCAAGCGTTCTGTAAACCTTTCCAGAAACGAGACGTGAAACGTGGATCTCTATCGGATACGATTGCTGATGGAGTACCGTGTAGTCGAACGATTTCTTGCTGGAACATCTCTGCCAATCTACTGATGGAAAAATCCTTACGAATAGGAAGGAAATGCGCTGTCTTGGTCAAACGATCCACGACAACCCAGATAGCGTCGTGCTTCCTCTGAGTCCGTGGTAAACCTGTAACGAAATCCATAGATATTTCGTCCCATTTCCAAACAGGAATCTCTAATGGTTGTAGTAACCCACTTGCACGCTGATGTTCGATCTTAACTTGCTGACAGACTAAACACTTTGATACGGAATGTTGGCTAATCTCGTTTCATACACTCCACCAAAAAGTGTTCCTTGAGATCATGATACATTTCGTCGACCGGATGAATAGAGAAGGATGTTGACTTAAAAGACATTGTCCCTCATAAAAATCTAACTTGCTTGATTGCTAAGGCCTCTGTAAATGAAAGCATGTTATGGCATAGAAGATTAGGTCATTTAAACTTTAAAACAATGAATAAATTGGTTAGGAATAATCTAGTTATAGGTTTGCCCTCCAAAATATTTGAAAATGACCATTCATGTGTTGATTGCTTGAAAGGAAAACAGCATAAGGCTTCATGTAAGTCCAAGTTAGTGAATTCAACTTCTAAGCCCCTTCACACCTTGCATATGGATTTGTTTGGACCTACCTCTATTAGTAGTCTGAACCATAAATGGTATTGCTTAGTTGTCACTGATGATTTTTCTAGGTTTACTTGGACTTTCTTTCTAAAAACTAAGGATGAAACATATAGGATCCTTAGAAACTTCATAACAGAAATAGAAAATCTAAAAGACCTTAAGGTTAAAATTATCAGATGTGATAATGGGGGTGAGTTTAGGAACAAAGAAATGGATGATTTCTGTTCTAGGAAAGGTATTAAGAGAGAGTTTAGTAATGCAAGAACCCCTCAGCAGAATGGGGTTGCTGAAAGAAGAAATAGAACTCTCATAGAAGCTGCAAGGACCATGTTGGCTGATGCTAAACTTCCTGTTACCTTTTGGGCTGAAGCAGTTAACACTGCTTGCTATGTCCAAAACAGAGTGTTAGTAACTAAGCCACTCAATAAGACTCCTTATGAACTTTTTAATGGAAGAGCCCCTGCTATAGGGTTCTTAAGACCATTTGGGTGTCATGTCATGATTCTTAATACCTTGGACCACTTAGGCAAGTTTGATGCTAAGGGAGATGAAGGTTTCTTTATAGGATACTCCCTAAATAGTAAAGATTTCAGGGTGTATAACAAGAGAACTAAACATATAGAGGAAAACTTGCATATAAATTTCCTAGAAAGTAAAGTCATTGATAAAGCAGGTGGTCCAAACTCGTTGTTTGATATTGAATCCCTAATCAAGTGTATGAATTATATACCAGTTGTTGGTGCAAGAACATCTTCTTCTAACATTTCAGGTACAAAAGAAGATGTAAAGCAAGCTGAGAAGGATCTCCTCTAAGATTCATAGCTCTTCCAAATTGGTTTCATGAGGCTCAAATGATAACTACAAATGATGCTGCAAAAAAAAGTGGTGGAATTCTTATTGATTCACCTCAAAAGGAACAAGAAGAGGTTCATACGGATAAAGATGTTTCTGAACAGGTTGAAGATGAAGTGAATAAAGAAGTTCTTGAAAGCAGTGGAATCTCTTTTCCCGCTGCCAGTTCAAAAGAGTCATCTAAGCTCACTTTAACCCCAACAGTGGAAACTACTGTTCCCATTGTTAGTACACATGTTCCCACTGCTAGTGAAAATATCTTGTTTAATTCACGGTAGTCGATACACAATCTCATGCTACCGTCCTTTTTCTTGACGAACAAAACTGGTGCACCCCACGGCGATACACTTGGGCGGATAAAACCTCGCTCCAACAACTCTTGCAACTGATCCTTCAACTCTTTCAACTCAATCGGAGCCATGCGATAAGGAGCCTTGGAGATTGGCTCTGCTCCTGGAATAAGCTCAATGTTGAATTCAACATCGCGAATGGGTGGAATTCCTGGAAGTTCTTCTGGAAATACGTCTTGAAATTCGGAAACAATTGGCTGATCATGAATAGAAGAAACATCTGAAGTCGTGTCATGAATATTAGCTAGGAAACCTTCACAGCCGTGAGATAATAGAGTACGTGCTTCTAAAGCAGAAATGATTTTCATAGATTGTCCCGGTAGGGAACCATGATAGATAAATTCAGGAGTATGAATATTGCCGAATATCACACGACGGGAATGACAGTCAATCGTAGCATGGTGCGCTGATAACCAGTCCATACCCAGAATTATATCAAACTCACACATGTCTAAAGGAAGCGCATTAACTGAACGGATCTTGTCATTAAACTGTAGAGGAAGGTCTCTATACACATGGGTAATACGTGCGGAGTCTTTCATGGGCGTGGATATACATAACACATGGTCAAGTGGTACAGGTGTCATAGTAAGACATGAGGCAAACTTTGTAGATAACACAGAATGTGTTGCACCCGTATCAAATAAAACAATTACTGCACGTCCGAAAATAAATAATGCACCAGTGATGGTACCTGTAGTATTAGCAGCCTGGTCCTGAGTCAGCGCAAAGACGCGGCCTGATGCGTCTGGCTTCTTGTCAGCATGACCAGACGAACTAGCCCCCGTGTTCTTCTTGCAATCTCGCTGAAGATGACCAGCTTGACCGCACTTAAAACAAGTACCTGCAGCACGACGACACTCTCCTGGGTGTCTACGTCCACATGTGGTGCAGACAGGGTAAGTATAACCCTCGGACGGTGCCTTGTTTTGCTGGGAACCTGATTCAATGATGGATCGTGAGACATGAATTTTGAGACATATAGCGAATAAACTTGTTATATCAAATGAATTACCAGAGTTGGTAGCTCGGTGGGACTGCTGACCCCTGTTCCGATGGTCGCGTCCAGCACCTGAGTTCCTGTCATTTTAACGTGATGTTAGATTTATATCATAGAGCAGATGAGGATGATAAAGATTAAAGATTGGACCTGTTGTTGTCACGGGAGTGATTGTTGCTATTGTTGTTACGGTAGTTACCACTACCGCCCTGCCTGTCTGACCCATGACGGTCATTCCTCTGGTCATGACCCCGGTGACTATTCTGCTGATTAGACGACTGATGCTGGTCCCCACTCTTATGCCTGAAGAATGGTTGGGTGGTACATGTTATAAAGGTAGAAAGATAAAACGTGGAATAGGTCGCAAAATTTAATTACTGAAGGTTTACCTCTTGTCTGATCGTTCAGGCCTGTCATAATCATCCCTGTCTCGGAGGATCTCAAAGTTGCGAGCAGCATCTGCAACTTGAGCAACATCAGTAAACTCCATGCATAGGATACGGTCTAGGATCGACTTGTGAAGACCCCAACGAAAGTTCTTGGCCTGCTCCTCTGCAGTGCCAGCAGCCTGTCCAAGAAATCCAGCTATACGGATAAAACGCTGCATAAACTCATTACTGCTCTCGCCTGCCCTTTGGCGAAGAGAATGATACTCTCGCTTTAGGCGCTCTTGCTCAGCTCGAGGGAAAAATTGGAGGAAGAATAACTCCTTGAAATTTGCCCATGACAAAGTGAGAATCCATGCATCTCCTCCTTTGGCCTGCTTGTAGGCCTTCCACCATGCTAGCGCGTCACCCTCAAACTTATAAACGGCTAACCTCGCTTTAAACACATCATCACAACCCATTACATCAAAGATCTTCTCCATGTGAGAGATCCAGTTCTCAGCATCAACTGGAGTTACCGCCTTCTCGAACGTACGGGGCTTTTGCTTGTTAAAGCGTTCCAGCCAGGTATGAATAGTGACTGGTGGAGGATTTCCACCTGAGCCACTAGCACCATTACGGTACTCTTCACGAACTTGTTCACGGATCTGTGGAAGCATATCAGTTACGGCTGCCTGGACAGCTGCAGCGAGTTCAGCATCTGTACGTGTGTTCACCATCTGGCATTAAAAAAATATTTTAAAGGTTAAGCGGTTAAAACGGTCAAAACATGAATGAAGGAACGTCGATTCTGAAGGAACCTAATATCTACCCAATCCTCACAGGTCAAGTTTTAGAGCCTACAGGTCGAAAGCCTGAGCTCTGATACCATAATTGTAACACCCCTCTCTGAATGAAAGCATCCACTTTCATAACCATGGCGTATATCAAAGCATAAAAAGGCATAAAAACATACTGCATAAACGTAACAAGTGGAAAGCGGAAACAATACATCGGCCCCTCATTATGAAGGTTAACATGCATAATGTCAAGGAGGTTTTGAAGAACAAAACATGTGTTCCAAAACATAAGTACTTGCAAGTGTCAACGATATTACAAGGGATGCTAAAGGGTCTCTTCTATGCAAAATCTCTCATGCACAACTCCTCTAGTTACCCTGCCCGTAAAAAAACATGAAAAAGGAATAACGGCTGAGCATACGCTCAGTGAAACGGATATAATGATAGTGAAATAATAAACCATAAGTCACTGGATAGGTTTTATAAAGCAGCGGAAGATTCATGAGTGTCATGAGGAACTTGTAGAAATTGTCATGAGAATAGCAATGAAACATGTAAAACATGGTTGTTAAGGTGTTAAAAGTTTAAAGGTATTGTCATAGGTAGCATAAAATATCAATAAGGTTTGCCCACGAGCTCTTTAATCATACATAATAATAACGTGCATAAATGCATAAGTAGAGGGGATGCCTTCAACTTGTGCTAGAGGGGTGACCTCTTATAATAAAATGGGTGGAGGGATCAACTCCAATGTGATGGGATGTAGGGCACACACCAACCAATCACCGTGAAACGTATAAACATGTAACTAGGATGCACCCATACGCCCCTGAATAATAATGGCCAAACATGAAATATAATCTGGTAACATGAAAAGGGACGCCGCGTGAAATCACTCTCAACGCGAAAGAGTCGTGACACAAGGTGCTCATGTGTCACGGTCATGGTACCTCCATGACTAGGTGGTAAGTCATGTAAATCATGGTCATGCGTATATATAGCTCGGGCAATAGAATCAGTCATGAAATCAAATATGTAAAGGATCATGGCAAAGACATAAAAATGGGGAAGCATAGCAGTTCTGGAGATGAATCATGAAAAGAAAGAATGTCCTTACTGAAAGGACGGAATATCCGTACCTGGACAATGAAGCAGTGAAAGTAAGAAATAGAAAGATATCACTCCGTCTTCACACGTGCTACATGATAAAGAGCTTGTATAAGATACTGGTGCATGATTTAAGTTTCTTTCTATTTTTGACAGCTTTCTATTTTTTTGTAACTTTCCTTGATTAGTATACTTGTATGTTTCTTGGATTATTGGATACCATGATTTGTATCTTATTATACTTGATATTCTAAGAGTAGTAACTTTCCTTATTTAGTCAGTTTCCAAAATAGCAGGTTTCATTAACAGAGCTTTCTAAAATAGCAGGTTTCCATAATTAGTAACTTCTAAAAAATAGCAGGTATTCCATGAAGTAAATTTCCTAAAAATAGAGGTTTCCCCATTTCTGTGTTTGGATTAATAAAAATCTGTTGTTATTAATTTAGATAAATCATGTTATTTAATCTACTTTAGTTATTAATGGTAATTAATTATAATTAGGCGATATAATGTCATTTTCATGATTCAAAGCGTAAAATGATAGTTATTAAAGTTAAGGGTTTAAAGTAAATTTTTTTCCATTTCCATAAGTAGGAGGTCTGTATTGGTCATTACTTGCAAGTTTAAGGTCTAAAATGCAATTTATTTAAGTTAGGGTTTAAAAAAAAAAAAGGCACTTAGGGTAATTATAAAAGTTCGTTATCGTTAAAAAAAATACCCGGTCATGATCCCATACATACATTGCCGAGCCCATTGGGCCTCGGCTTGGTTTTGGGCCTTACGCACACACGACAACCCCACCAATATGAGTACCGAGCCCATTGGGCCTCGGTTGGACTCTTGGGCTACACGGCCCATATAACAACAACCATAAGCCCGAAATAATTTAGCTCATAAGCCCACACATTAAGCCGAACAACCTTAAGCCATAAGCCCATATATAAACCGAAAATCATTTAAGTCGTATGTCACTTTATAAGCCGAAATCATACCCATGATTTTTATTTAAAGGTGCATGCCGAGTACTAGGTACTCGGCTTGGTTTTCTTGGCCACAACCTCACACGACATGATCCTAATTAAACCCATGCGTATGTGCCGAGTCCCCTAGGTACTCGGCTTGGTCTTTGGTCATTAAAACACTCGACGATCACGTAACACAAACATATATGTGTGCCGAGTCCCCTAGGGGTACTCGGCTTGGTCTTGGCTCGTTCAAACCCAAATGACATACCACCCCCAACATCAAACATGTATGCCGAGTACCCATTGGGGTCTTGGCTTGGCTCTATGGCCGAACAACGCACGCGACATGCAAAATAAAACAATGTATATATATGCCGAGTACCCTAAGGGTCTCGGCTTGGCCTTGGTTCGAACCACAACCACTCGGCAACCAACATATAAATCGATTTAGATCAATATACAACATGTTTTAAAACGAGTTTCATCGTGATCTATCTTCAATTCTTGTTTTATTTCCATGATTTTCAAGAAGGTTTTCATGCATGCATAGTTAAATAAAAATAGAGATTAGAAAAGTTTAATGAGGTACCGATAGCGGGGATGGATCAACGATCTACCAATGATGAAAAACACGAGGGATCTCACGAATCAAAGATCGAAAGTGTCCTCTTCTTGCCTTGTAGTGCCGCCGGTTTGTAGAATTTTCTTTAGGGTTTCTTATTTTATTTTCTTGTAACAATAAATGAGGTAACCTACTAGTTCCTGGAGTTATACTTATGATCTTGGGCTTAGGCTTTTTAAAGTTATACTTGGGCCCTTTTCTCTTTGTGCATTTGCCGAAAATTCATAAGCCCAAAAAGAATTTAAGTAGTTTTTATTTTCATAATATTTCGCGTGTTCGTGTATTCATGATTCGTAAATTTTATTTTCGTGCGTTAACTTGTCATGATAATAAATTCATAAGTTTACTTGTCGATTTTCATTGTTTTAAAAATTTTAAATTTCATGGTATTTTCATGTGGGTTTTACATATACCACTCAAAGTACTGTTACAGTATACTGACAACTTGGGAGACGGTGAGCCAAGCTATATTGCTTTTGCCAGCTAAGTAACGTGCTTAGTAAACAGAGCCCCTTGATTTCTGGGTTGCCTGCTCTAGGACGGAGGGCATCCTATTATCCAGTGGATAATAGTGTGTTTTGGTGTCTTGTGACTTCTTGGTTTTCCTCTTGTCTTTGTCTTATTCGTTTGTGAAATTTGAGTATTTTTAAGTCTTTTAATATGCTTGACAATAAATACAAACAGAGGACAAAGTAAAAATTTTACTGCCTAAGACCCATTGAGGTTAAATAATCTACCATCACATTTTACAAACCGAAGCAATAACACAAGCCACCAACATTAAAAATGGTTACGTTTCGGTCTTCTTGAACAAATGTGTAGATAAGTATAAGATCGGGCGTAATAAAGAAGTGAAGACCGAGTCTTGGCCCATGGAGGACGTGTACTCTTTATTACCCCTCCCCTTTAGACACGTCTTGAAGCAAGAATTTGCAAGACTCGGTTGTGCAAACAACCGAGTCGTGGGAAGTTTGTTGCGTGTGTCTATTTATTTAATGACAATGATGAAGTTGGTTGTCGGGTGTTCTTATTACGTCTAGCCTAAGTGTGGTGTATTTGCATGTACATTTATAATCGCATTATATTGGCAAGCAGTAAATCTAGAACCGGATGAAGTTTTTGACTGTTCAGGTTATCTAGATAGACATAAGGCAATCAAGTAGCTAGCACGTTGTCATTTCAAATATTAATTTAAGTTCGATCTCAAATAGTAGAAGACGTGTGAAATGAGTGTGAGGTAAAAAACAAATGAGTAGAAACAAAACCACCACTTCAATTTGCAAAGCTAATGTAATGGGCTGAGGTATTCATTTCAACACTGACAGGTGCATGGAATTAAAAATGTATTTCCGTCACCCATCTGATTAGAAAAACGAACAAAAAAACAACGAAAGTATGAAAAGTGATGTTGAAACAAGCATATATTGACACAAACAAATAATATCTTATTATTCTCAAGATTCTCTTGCTAAAGTGTACTTTAGTCTTGTATAAATAACATAATGTATCATAAACTTAAAATCATACATTGATAATTTAGCAACAAATATTTTAGTTTCTTAGCATCGATATTCTTTGGTCATGGCACCCATTGACACCAAACCTCCTTCACATACCGCCTACGATATGGAGACAACGATGAAGTGGTCCGAATCACTAAAAGATGGTGTCAAGAACCACGGGGTAGTTGATGCAACTTTGAGAGCGGTTTTGTTTGCAACTACAAATGTTGCGCTCATCGCTATGGTCACTTCTAAAGAAACCAAGATGATACCCATTTCGCCCACTATGAAAGTACCGTTGGATGCAAGTTTTAACCAGTCCCCAGCTTACATGTAAGTAACGCAAGCTTAATTTGACATTTGACATCCTAAACTTATACCAACTTTGATGTCTGAACCTGAATGTTACTTAGTTTTAGGTACAAAGTTTGACATAGAATTAAGTCTCTCAACCATTTCTCATCTTTTTAACAACAGATATTGAAACTCATTTTGTCCATGTACATTTTGGTCTTTGGAATATGAACTTAAGTTTTTTTCTTTTTATGATGCAGATACTATGTATCAGCAATCACGGTCGCTTGCTTGTATAGCATCATCACTTGCGTGTTATCAGTTTTAGCACTCATGAAGAAAGGAGGAAACATCATGAAGCTGCAGTTTTATCTCGAGATACTAGATTCTGTAAGCTCTTGTACCCTAATAATTAATATCATCGAACATGGCCATTAGTTTGTTAGCACCTCAATCTTCTAGGCCCTCATTGATCATAACTATATATCAACACTTTTCGTGTTTAAGAAGGTCTACTTTGTGAACCTTATATTATTATAGTATAAGACCACTAAGATTCACGGAACAGTCCTTATAGTTGAACTAACGTGTATGGTGTGTGCAGCTGTTTTTTGGTATTGTGGCTTCGGCCACTGGAGCAGCAGCAGCGGTTGGATACATAGGAATCAAAGGGAACTCTCATTCAAGATGGAACAAGTTCTGCAATATATATCGTTCCTTCTGTCATCAGATGGAAGTCTCGGTCTTTATGTCACTCATATCTACCTTAGCACTTCTATTGCTCGTTTGTCATTCCTTTTACAGGAATAAACTCGCGAGGAAGTAGTTGGCCAAGCACGAATTGATCCAATAATTTTATTTCAATGTACCTGATACGTGGGCTGCTAGTACAAGTGGAAAATCAAGTTTCCTTTAGTTTTTAGTGTTAGTTTAGGACTTGGTCACCCATGTTCTTAGTTAAGTTCTGTTGCATGCATGTAGTTACTAGTTTACATTCCTAAAGTTTAGTAAGTAGTGGCAGAGTCACCCATGTTCTCAGTCATGTCCTAGAGTTTAGTGAGTAGTTATTTATTGTTTACTATAAATATTTGTACTTTGCATTGAGAATGAATGAAGAGATAAGAATAGAAAAAAGTGTTTCCAAGTTTGTATGTTTGCTTTAGATTGCTGTTGTATTTTTTTATTTAGTAGTAGTCTAGTTTAGGATATTTGCTCCTAAAAAAGGACAACCCACCACTAGAAGAAAAAAATGGCAGCCATGGCTTGCTAATTACTCCCCAAGCTTACTCGTGTCCCCTAAAACATCACCATCGAAACTATTAAGGGCCACCAAAGCACACAATCATCTTCACAACTCGATGTCATATCCAAGCAACTCGCGGCACAATATGAACAAACCGCCACCCTCATCTCGACCATTGCTCAAAATCATGGAAGAACCCACCAGCTGCAACCACCAAACAACGCGCCACCAATGCCTCATGGGCTGCAAATTCGGCCGCCCAAACTCAACCTTCCGGCATTTGACGGATCAAACCCTCTTGATTGGCTTTTTCAAGCCGATCAATACTTCAGTTTTTACAACATCACACCACCCCAACGTCTTTCCATGATTGCCTTTCACCTCACTGGAGACGCTCTAAGTTGGTACAAGTACCTCTTCAACAATCGTCTCCTTACCACGTGGGAAGCGTTCACACGTGCCCTCGAAACACGATTTGGTCCATCAACTTACGATAATCATCAAGCCGCACTTTTCAAACTTCAACAAACTTCTACTGTCACCGCATACCAGACGGAGTTTGAACGATTGAGCAACTGTGTAGTTGGGCTTCCACCAGAAGCATTACTAAATTGTTTTGTCTCGGGTCTCCGTCAAGACATCCAGCAAGAACTCGCCATTTTACGACCTCACACCATCACTCAAGCCATCGGTCTTGCGAAACTTATCGAGGACAAAACAAATGACCAGATTTCGCCACCACAGAATTCATCCTTGACAGCGACTCCTGCCCCTACATCCGAGGCACTAGCGATCAAGCGTTTAAGCCCTGCAGAAATGCAACACCGACGTGTTGATGGCCTTTGTTTCAATTGTCCGGAGAAATACAGGCCCGGGACACAAATGTATATATATATAGTAAGAGTTCTTAACTAAACCATAGTAGTTTAAAAAAATGTATACCTATGGAAGACTAGTGGTTTTGCTATATTTCTCGAAACATTGAGTTTATCTAAAAATATTCAAAGCGTGCCAAAGATAACAGCAAAGTTTGAAGGTTGTCTACATAGTTTTTTTTAAAGGTTTCCCGGTAATATATTACTCCAAAAAACGTTTAATTACATAGGATGAGAGTAAATCCTTCATCACGGCCCATCACATAGACAAACAACGCACCTATTGTGCTGCAAACCGAACCTATCATAAGAGAGATATGTCAATCTTATGAACTAACAAAATAAAAATAACGATGACACTAGCACTACTTCTTAACACGACTACGAAGATGGATGTCAAATTGATCACAAAAAGCCTGTTACACCTCACGTAAATCATAAACCTGATCCTCGTATCCATCGTAGCAATCAAAATCTTCTTCCTCAAGTAAACCTGGATCATTTTCTCCTTCACATGCTTGATTCGTAAAAGACATATATCGAGCAATATCATCATCAAGCTCCTCAATTTCATCATCCGACTCTTCAAATCGTTCCCCACAGAAGTACTAGGCATGCAAAACGATGACATATTTATCTCCTTTTCTAGCAGCTCCCCATCATCATCAACAAGCATACGTTTCTTATCCAACATTTGTCTTTCTAGGTCATTAATCCTTATTGCTAGAAGGGTAGTATTTGGACTACTAAATGCCTCAGATGAATTCCCGTAAGCAGAAGAAACCACGTTAGAATTTGCCCACTTCTCAGCCAAATTTGACTTCCCCTCATTCATACCAATTACGACCAACCTAAACTCCTCTAACAGCTTGTCTAGGCGTCTTCATATTCTTCAACACATCCGAGAAGATTTTCCTCAAACAGTTTCATACTATTAATATTTATATGTAGTTTTTAGTTCTAGTTAAGACTTGCAGGCTCATTGTATATGAAATAAAGGGCTACACGAATTCTAGTCTGGGCCAAAGGCCAACAAACCCATAAGACAGTTAGTTATGTTAGTTATAAGGCAGTTATATGTGAAGGGACACATCTGTTGGTTCGTTTGAATCAACACAACCTTTCATCTCATGCGTTTTCATGATGTATAAATGGCATGTATTATTGACAGATAATCAATCAATCATTTTAGAGATTTATCTTGTGTTACTTTCCCTCCAAAATTCTGTTTTCATACTTCATTGCATACTGCACATATATACACACTGTGAATCAAATCCCTTTTCACTCTTTTGTCAATCAACATGGTAAACACAAATACCTTTCTGGAGGAAAGATGGTCAAGGCCAAGTTCTAGTGCCTGTGGCCTTCCTAACATTTGGTACCAGAGCAAAAGTCTTGGGAGACCTCCAAGAAAGAGACTACACTATGGTTTCATTCAAAGACAATTGAAAAGGGAAAAAGAGGCAAGACTTGGAAACTGCATCAGGCAGATTACCCATGATTGCAAGGACATGTTGAGAAGGAAATTGGAAGAAATAGAGTTGTACAATTCTACAATATCTCAAAGCAGAAACAGAAAACAGAAGTGTTACAAGTGCAGACAAAGGGGACACATCATTAAAAGCTGTCCTGAGAAGGAAAAGGTACATGATGAAGGGACAAAGAAACCTGGTAACACAAGTATCCTGATGAAGGGACAAGAATCTGCAAAATTGGTGAATAAAGAACTCATGACAACAAAGCCTACTGTAAGTTTAAAGTATCCTGAATACATTCATTTCTCAACAAAATGCATGGTTAAGGGTACAGATCAAGGGCACTGGGATGATATTTGGTACATTAGCAGTAATACAAATATGCATTTATGTTCCAAATTAAATCTCTTTTGCAATATAAAAGAAAACTTTGCTGTCAGTAAATTGGATGATCAAATGAAATTCTTATTTACTTATGGAATAGGAGAAGTTGTGGTCAAAAATGGTGATCAAGGGTATCTTATACCAGGGGTCCATTATGCCCCTGAAGTCACTCTAAATGTTCTCTCAATAGAACTTTTAGAAAGACAAGGCATTGAGATCATATATGAGGATAACACATGTAGGTTAATCTATATGTTTTGTAATCCAAAAGACCACAAATTGAATGAGGATAAATTAAGAACTATGCAGAATGAGTATTTAGAAAAATACTTTGAATCATTGGAAAAAGGAGATAATACTGGTGAAGGGATGAAAACAGTTGGCATGATAAGCATGGAAGCTGATCTGATTGAAATCAAAGGAGCCATATATTCAACAAGGGTAAATACCTTTAATGAATATGTTGCCTTTCTCAATATGTTAAAACAGGATGAGATAATTAGTTAAGAATGGGATGTTTTTAGAAATAAATTTGATAAACTAGTTAAATGGTTTTATGAGAAATACTTGGAAAGATCCCTGCCTAGACCAATACCTCCCAAAATTAATGGAGTCACAATACATTTAATGGATTTGTATAAACTTGTTGAAAGCCTTGGGGGATATTTAAGTGTCTACTTTGCAAGGGAATTTGGTAAAATAGGAGAAATACTAGGACTGTCAATTTAAGATGGAGAAGAAATAAGAAGATGTTACATCAATTTCTTGGATGTATTCACATCCTACTATAAGACTGCAAGGGTGCCAAAACAAGAACATAACCTTGTTCTTGATATACCTACAAAGATTGTGGAAGAAGGCAAAGAGTATACCTGCCTTACATCTCATCAACATATTGCTGAGATCAAAGCACCTAGCATGGAAGCAACCAGTGGAAAAGGAAAAGAGAAGGTTGAGAATTTTGGAGTTAAACTTGAAGATGTAAAAAGGGAACCTCACAACCACCACTTTCAACCTATTCAATCAAACATCAAAGGAAATCTGACTTTGAACAAAAATTTCCAAGGATTGATCAAAAGACCAACAAACTCAGAACCTGCAGACAAGGAAGACATCAACA
The DNA here is from genome assembly GCA_026074375.1 of Tanacetum coccineum. Taxonomy (NCBI): domain Eukaryota; kingdom Viridiplantae; phylum Streptophyta; class Magnoliopsida; order Asterales; family Asteraceae; genus Tanacetum; species Tanacetum coccineum. The sequence continues at coordinate 40,721 of BQNB010006545.1, read as the reverse complement.
GCAACTCAAGTGATGACTTCACCATCATTACTTAAAAAAAAGAATCTGCAAGGAAGGAAGATTGAAAACTGTTGAAGCCTTATGATCTTAGGGGGGAGATTGTTGGAAGCTTAAGATCATATTTTCCTCAAACAGTTTCATAGTACTAATATTTATATGTAGTTTTTAGTTCTAGTTAAGACTTGCAGGCCCATTGTATATGAAATAAAGGGCTGCACGAATTCTAGTCTGGGCCAAAGGCCAACAGACCCATAAGACAGTTAGTTATGTTAGTTATAAGGCAGTTATATGTAAAGGGACACATCTGTTTTTCGTTTGAATCAACACAACCTTTCATCTCAAGCCTTTTCATGATGTATAAATAGCATGTATGTAAGACAGATAATCAATCAATCATTTTACAGATTTATCTTGTGTTACTTTCCCTCCAAAATTCTGTTTTCATACTTCATTGCATACTACACATATATACACACTATGAATCAAATCCCTTTTCACCTTTTTGTCAATCAACATGGTAAACATAAATACCTTTCTGGAGGAAATATGGTCAAGGCCAAGTTCTAGTGCCTGTGGCCTTCCTAACAGTAACTACAATCGGTGTGACATTAGGCATAACAGTAGAGGTAGGCGCAGGAGCAGTAAACTGAGTCTGTATGACATTAGGCATAGTAGTAGAGGTATGTGTAGGAGTAGTAACCACAGTCAGTAGGCACATTCAAACCTGACTCCTCAACCACCTATTCAGCAAAATTCTTTTCTATAAATCCCTTTTTCCCATCACCAACAGTTCCAGTAATCACATTCTCGTCTACTATAGAAGATACCACGTTAATTGGCGTTCTAAACACTCGTTTTAGAAGCGCACCTCACTAAGCATATTACTCTGATTATTCCTGCCAGATCTTTCCTTGGACACTCTAGCTCCAGTACCCTTGCCTATGAACAAACAAGAAACGAAACAAAACCCTAAAATATCCCGACAATACAAAACCAACAAAACAAAAATGAAAAGAGAAAACCCTAATAAATTAGGTTTAGTCGATCAAGAACGCACCAATTATTGCCAGTAAACACACATGCCATAATAAGATAATAGTTAATGCACAATAAAGAGAACTAAAGAGAAAACCCTAACGAGAACACGAAACCCTAACTAAAACAGAATCACAGGAAACCCTTGTTCGCACAGTCTTCATGATTATAGAAATTATGTAGAGCTTATAAATATCCGATAAGAATCAATAATAGTAAGTATGATTGAATCAAAATTAAGAATGATAAAAAAAGAAACGTTCAAAACCCTAAAATGCACAGACTAAAAAAATTAAAGAAACGATTAGAAATTTAAAAGATCAAAACAAGGAATCGGTAATAGTAGGAGGATTGAATTACAGCTTTAGAACGATTGAGTTCAGGTTGGAAGGGATTCGTTTGTCGCCATTTATCTCCAAAGCTTTTCTAGGGTTTTTTTAGAATAGCAATAGTGAGGGTCCATTTAGATAAATAAGCATTTACGTTTTAATTCTAATTATTTGGAGTCGTTACTTAGTTCAGCTTTCTTGTATTCATTTGTTTGCATTGTGAAAGCCTGACAAGAACCAAGATATCAATTGAGCGTCATAACTTTGTCTGTGTATGATGGATTTTCATGCCTTGGATGTTGGATAAACACCACTTTTTTCCACCTGCAAACCTTAAGAGCCTGCATCATGTATATATCAATATATAAGACATAATTACTTGAACGTAAGTCTGGAAACCTACATAATGCAGCAACTTGTTATCAAAATTATGCAGTACCCTATGGTGAAGACATGTCTTCTGGATAAAGGGTTTCCTCGATAAATTGATTACTCCAAAAACAATTCGTATAATGGATGTGGGTGAATCTCACATCTCAGCCTGTTACATGGACAACCTATTTCTCTAAGGAAGGTATAATTATAAATAGACAATCTAATTTTTCTTTCGACCTCGAACCTTGATATCTAAATTATCGCATATATATTGAATATTTTCTTCATACATATGATCATCATATGGGTCATAGTCATCATTCACATATGTTTCTCTCCATTATTTCAACAAGCTTTTAGTACCATATCTAACCTCTGACATTTTTGAAGTCAGATAACTTGCCATTTCATTATCAACAAACTCAACTTCATCCTCGCTACCCTAATCACCCGAATACTCAACCTTTCCCCTCCAGCAGCTGTTTTTCAAAACTACTAATCTTTTCACACTAGCGGGGTAGATAGCTGCCCTTCCTCTTGCACACCATACGTAAAAGCTTTATTACTCGTTTCTACCTCCTCATTAACCGAATTTTCAAACGAGTTACTAAGAGAAAAAGTACCATTACTTGATGTCAGGAGTCGTCTTACGGCTCGCCATTTCAGTCGATTGCTTTGCTTTAAGACGATATTGAATTTTTGGTTTCAGCGAGACCGGTTTGAATTTTTTATTACCTCTATCATTACCACCCGATTTCTTCTTTTTTACTTTAGTAAAACCTTCATCATCAATCCTGGATGATCCACCCTTGCCTTTATCCATTATATTCACCACACGTTTGAGAGCTTTTGAACAATCATAGAGTGAATGATCAAATATCAAGCACGTACTATAGTGAGGAGGTTCCTACTTATATTACACACGAATGGTTTCTTTTGTATATCCAATTCCTTCAAGGTTTAGAACAGCCATGATCAGATTATCACTAAAATCATTACTAGCATTAATTTTAATCAAAATTATTGCATAGTTGCTCCTTCCCCATGATTCCCAACGCATTGAGTTCGTATATGAGTCTAGCATCATTGGGCTACCAATTTTCGTGGCGATCAAGCTTAACCCATACGATGTATAAGCAACCAACATGACATCATGAAATTTCACCCAAACTCGAACACGAGACAAATCTTCTTTAAGGAGGCTCACGGAGGGCGGCCATTTATTAAGAAAAATAATGATTCCACGAGTCATCCATAGACCATCTCTAAGCATTGAATCAACACCCTCAATAGATTAGAACTTAAAGAAGAAAAAACCGTTCACCAAAGTTACTTTCTTAATCTATATTTTTACTAATTTTTGCGTACAAACCATTCCACGACAAGAAAAGCCAATAAAATAAACATACAATAAACTTTCCATTCTATCATTTACCTCATGAACCGTAGCCAAAGGTAACCAAACATCATAATCGGCATCATTTGGTACGTTAGCATCAAGCTATCAAAGATTAGCCTTAGTCAAAGATGTAGGGCTAAGCTTATTAGCGTAAGATGCGGGAATTTCCTATTCGCCACCATTCTTTGGGACATTACCAATCGGACTAGAAATAGGACTAGCAACTGCCACATCTGGACCATCAATAACTTTCCTCATCCTATCATCGCCCTTAGAAGGTTCACACATGGGTGTAGTAGTAGTGTTTTGCATAGGGATAACATCAGTAAAACCCGTACTAACACAACCCTCATTCCTCGTATTCCTTGTAGAAGTAGCCTCCTATTCTACCACAAACTCACCACCAGAGGATGATACCATATCATGTAATGGACGAAAGGATTCCATATCATCCATTATAGAATCACACAAACCATTACCTTGCTTAGTATTCTTTTTTTACCACCCCTCCTGGATCCAAGAATCCCGCTCTCATAATCAACACGTACGATTATAGTAAATCATGAAGAACGTCAATCTTCAAATTAACATAGAAACCCTAAACAAGTTAGGGTTTATAACTAGCATAAGAAAACGCGAGCCTTAGATCTTGGAAAAACCAATTCTTGAATGAGCAAAATAAACGATCAAACCAATCCCAATCAATAAACCCTAAAACAAAAAACAAAACTTAAAACAATATAGGATCGATACAAGTAATAACCATAAGGATTGTTAATAGGTGAATAAAGATTGATTAAGAATCAATAATCTGTTAAGGTATATAGAGAGGAGTGAATCAAGGTTTTTTTAGGTTTATGATCGCCTAGATCGCCACAGGAGGGGGCGGGTCACAAGGGACATATCCTCACCAAAAGGGGGGGGGTACCCTTTCCGCGTCACTAGTTAGTTATAAATTAAATATAATAATAATTAGTTAATTAATCGTGCTTAGCCTAATGACTTTGGCGAGGACTTTTAAAGGAGACATGTCCTCGCCAAACCCTTATGGGACTGACTCGTTAACTTTGACTAAGAAAAATGCGGGCCTGTCTTTGTCAATCGGTAAAGGGTTGATGTGTCATTGGTAAAGACCTTTAGCTAGGACATGTCCAAGCCAAAAGCGTAAAAATGTCCTCCCCGATGGGGCTAATTGTTGGTGTGAATCACTAAATGATCATAACATATAAACTTCATCTTTAACTACTAAACTTGGTGAATTTAAATCATAATACCAAACACTCATATAACATTATCAACTAATCATCATTCATATATTCATTTCATGAATTCTACTAATCCTTTCTTGTCACTTATCATACACAATTTAGCTAATAATCATTAAACAGCAAAACTTTGACTAAGATCATCATTCATGCTTATTCCACATAAGTTATCAATATTTCATTAATATTTAACCATATGAACATCATGTAACTCATTCAATCTAAAACCTCCAATTAAATTTCTATATATAATCAAATAGATTAAGTATTTCATTTACTTACATTGATGAAAACTAATTGAAAGCACTTGAGACCTCTTTCTAGTTCATTCTAGTTCTCCAAAAACCCTCTCCTGATAATTTTCCTATGATGTTCCTGATAATGAAAATAAGCTTCATTTTTCTTCCTAAATTTCACCATAAAACACATACATAGACATGTGTAGGAATCAGGGATTAAATACTAGTGATTTGTAATATAATCCCTTAAGGGTATCTTTATCATTTAACATCTAAACCCTTACTTTTTCATTGTTAGTCCTTGTTGTTAACGAGGGGGTTTGCCCGCGCTACGTTGCGGGACGATTAGTGGGCACCATTTTGGGTTACCCGTGATTTGCTGTGGGACGTTTTGCATAGAGCGTTTTTATTATAAAAGTTTCTTTACGAAGAAACTAATGTAAATCACAAAAACAATTAGTAGAAAGAAATGAATCCAATTCTATGGTCATCTGTAAGTGAATATCTGAATGAAAAAAGTGTGTTTTCAACAGTCAGTTTAGAAAAAGGCGTTATCACCTTCATCAATAGATTCTGCAAGTTCTTTAGGTGTGTTATTTCAACTCTTCGTTGACCTTATAATTGCTACTCGCACTTATATTTAAACTCGTTGTTACAACTCACTTTTTTACTGTTGGGTTTTATAACCTAATTAACAATTAATTAACACGAGTACGCAGCGGAATAAATGATCACGTGTAGAACACAATAATTAACAAGATAGAAAACATGTACCTTTTAGCATGAAATGATACACCGTCTTCTTTATACGCGTGTGTATAATACAACGCATAACCATTAGAATCAAAGGTATGATTCCTCTAAGCTTCCACACACTATACGTTCTTAGCAAACGACGAGGTATGCTAGTACTAGTAGTGAATAACAAACGATCTTCTTCGTCTTTTGAAACTATCAACCACGAATAAAAACACCACCTTTGGTGATTGTCGAACGCAAAACAAAAGAACCCAAAAGGTGTGCAGTTTGTTTTGTTTGATTTCGAAACCAAAGATTCCTAAAAAGAATCTTTTGAAACCGGTTGACAAAAGAATAAAAGGCACTAGTCGATTTTTAAGGTTTTAGTTTTTAAGTTTTTTCAAGTTATGAATAATGGAAAAAACTAAAAACCAATTTATTAGACCAATCGTCCAAATCCTTGGTGATTAGTCTCGTCTAGCCAACTAGGATAAAATGGTAAACCGAACCCTTCATTCTTCAATTATTATAATTAGCCCCTACAACGTTTCACCATTAAACGGTTTAACTAATTATTTAATACTCTTAACATTTAAGATCGTTTGTTATACATTTAATATATTACGCATAATAGAGTTGATACTCGGGATTTAACAGATAAACGGTGCGGCCCCTTCGGGCTAGGAATATTCCGGACATTATATTAATCATATATGTCAAATTCCCCAACGCGTCACTTGGACATGTATGCAATAATAATAATAACATGGAAGCGTCCTAGCAACACGCCAATGCTCCCAAAACATCCGAGTGTGGTTCACAGGCAGAACAAAATGATTAGATTTTCAATCCCTTTGTTTCCGATACCATTGTTAAACTAGGATATGGATCAATGTGCATTCATATTTACGATTCTATTTCTCATATATAAGAATCAAGAGTACTGAAAATCAATGAACCATTTCGTCATGATCTTTTCAGGTACGCCATACTACACATCTGATTATTTCTATAGGCCTAGGGTATCTTTTCAACAGATTTAAAGGAGAAAAAATTACTGATATTGCTACAAGCTGTCTAGTCATCATGTGTGAGGACATAAACCATTCTACAAAGCCCTTATTAGTTACTCTTAATCAGACAACTTAAACTTATATCAAGAAGGAATATCCACATATGCTAAACCACTTGCATCTCAAGTCGAAGGATTTATGGAAATAATATCACGTACAAGATTCACTGGATGACGACAAGATCTCTTGATGTACGTCGATCCATAAAGTGAATATTCTTGCGACGGGAAATCCAATATTCATCTTATGAATACATTGAGTTTTGGTAGACTTACCCTTATATCTCCAATATCACCAATCACCTCAGAATTGTCTTAGTTTAACAATATTCCCATATCATTAATCGACAACGGATTTAATTTAGAATAATACATTTTATTATACATGGATTTAAACATACAAATTAGACCACATTTAGTAAATAAATAACAAAATCCAACGACATTACTGCAAAAAAAGAAAATTGGTTTACATCCCTATAATCCAATACTAAAAACAACAGAGTCTACATGAAACTACTACAGACGAAGCCTATTCCCTGGCATGGTTAGTAAAGCTTCTCTATTTGGATAAGAGCCTTTTGGAAAAGGATCACTTAGATTGTTATCTGTTGAACTTATAGATAGCCCATGTCACCCATTCAAGCCGCACTCTGCAAACATAATGATATCGTCTTGAAGTGTCTGGCTCCTTTCTGAACTCTGGTTCATTGCATAAATGAACTGCACTGATTGTCGTAGTACATATTTAAAGGTTCATTATCGTTGGTACAATACCAAAGCCCGGAGATGAAATTTCCTATACCAGACTGCTTCCATGGCACTTCTGACGGCAGCTATGTATTCTATTCTGTTCAACATTGCAGTGGTTACTTTGCTTGGAGCTCTTCCAGTCTACTGCGCCTCCATTCAAAATGAAGACATATCCTGTCTGAGACTTAGTGCCAATCGTCTACTGTCTCGAATCCATACATCGCAATAGCATTCAACTCTATGTTTTGGCTAGATTTCCACCATAAACCAAGAACATATCTTTAGTATTCTAAAATACTTTAAGAATGTTTTTCACAGCAGTCCAGTGAGGTTTCACCTGGATTCTAGTTGAGAAATCGGCTTTGGCCATATTTTGCCGAACGCAACATCAGTCTATGCCATCTAACTGCATACAGGATGGAGCCCTACCCCAACATAAGGGACATTCTTCACGGCATTTACCTCGTTAGGCTTTTGAGCACCTTGTGATATTGTTCAAGTCAAGTTCCTTTCTTTGCATGGATTTAGACCGACAGTGGGAATTATCCTTTTTGTAGCACGGGAGATCTATCTAGTAAACATTTTGACAAAACCAAATTATGGCTCCTGATCTATCCTATCAGATTTTGGAGTTCCAAGAAATATATTGCGGCTTCCCCCAAATCCTCATGGCCGAAACACTTTCCAAATAAGTCCGTTACACCTTGTAAACGCGAATAGGATCGTCCCAGGAGATTATTTCATCAACATACAAGAGAGAATTAACATTACTCCCACTAGCCTTTTGATATACACATGGCTCATCAAGATTTTGAGCATATCCAAACCTTTTGATTTTGATTCTTTCCTCGTCAAATCTTTTATCCAGCTTCTGATGGCTCTTAAGACATAATGATCGTTTTGAGCTTGCAGACTTTCCGGGATGATGTATAATCAACAAAACCGTCAGGTTGCACCATATAGATGTCCTTCATCAAGGACCATTTAAGAAGCTGTTTAACATCCATTTGTCAGTGCTCATAATCATAGTTATGCCGCGTTAGATATGAGAATCCTAATAGCTTCTATGTCACGACAGTAGAATTTCAGCAAATCAACCCCGTAGAGTGATGTAAACCTTTGCTATAAGACGAGCTTGATAGACGTGTACAATACAATCCATGTCGGTCTTTTTCTTAAAAAGCCACTTGCTCCTAACGGTCTTACAACCAGGAGGAAGATCGACCAGGACCCATACCATATTGTCCATCATGGATTGTATTTCTGCATTCATAGCATCGATCCACTTATTAGTTTCTGATCTAACATTGCAGCTTTAATAGCAAGCGGTTCATATAAGAGATCCCAACTATGCTCCTCCACCTCTACATTTAACAGTAAGCGTTTTGGAGCCATGTGGCCGTTCTGACCTACGAATCGGATCACTTCCTCTTGTGGGGGTTCAAACCTCCCACCTCGAGGAATGTTGCAGGTTTTCAGAAGGTGTTTGTAGCTTCTTCTAGTGGAATTTCTTCAGATCTACCGCCCTCCCCGACAGTTCTTGACTTATGAACGGCTTCTCAAAGAAATTCAGCCGACCTTGCAACACAATTTTGTTTCAAGGGTGGAAATAGAAATATAACCATTGTTTCCTTTGGGTACCCCCTTAACAAAAAAAATGAAATACACTTAACAATCTTTTTAGAGTTATTGTCAGCGATCTCACTCACAAGAGCCTCACATCCCAGACCTTTGGTAAGAAAATTTGGAACTTTTTCCATACACCAGTTCACATGGTGATTTGTCAATCCTCTTAGTTGGAACCATATTGAAATGCGTGTTGCAGACTCTAAGCATAATCCCAAAAGATAAAGCAGGAGTTGTAAGATTCATTCATAGATCGCACCATATCTATAGAGAGTACGGGGATTCCCCGTCTCAACACTCCATTAGTTTGTGTGTGTAATGGAGAGATAAGCTGTTGAAGCAATTATCTGTTAGCTTTTAAGATCTAATCTTTAAACTCTTGGCTAATGTAGTCCGCCACCACGACTGTATCGTATTGGCCTTAATGGTCTCCCGAGTTTAGATTTTCAACTTCATTTTTAAACACTTTGAACATTTCAAAAGACCTCAGTTTATTGTTAAGAAGAGAAACATAACCATAACGACTAAATCATCTGTGAATGTAATGAATACTACACATTGTCTGACACATGTCGAATGGACACCTACGTCAGTATGTATTAATCCAAGAAGATCTTTTGCCTTTCGTTTACTATGAGGGAAAGTTCTTGTCATCTTCCAGTAAACCAGATTCGCATTTTATAAAAAGGATTCATCATCCGTTGACTATACAATCGCGTCCCATCTTGTTCAGCTGTGTAATCACATCTTTGTGGTTTATAGAGCAAAGACGAGCATGCGGATCAGATAAGTATCCAAGTCATCTGACGCTTTTATTGCTAACATATTAAATAGAACTAACATTTTGGTAGTCAAGATCATGCATATCATTTCATAAAATACCATTACGTAGGACAGCATAGAAAATAAAGAACACCATTCTTTATGAAACTGAAATTCCACAATCCTAAACATTGAACAAATCCATGTGTCAACAAACAAAACGAAACTACACTCTAGTTATAGTAGGTGCATAATGACGAATTATCTAAACAGATCACAAGGCCATTTGTAAAACTAAGGTACCGAAACTTCCAATTGCTTCTACTTGTGCACGAACACCATTGCCCACGAAAGGCGGCGGTGGTTGGTGTGATGGGGGAGGGTGTGTAGGGGGGTTGGTGGGGGTTGGGAGTGAGCTGGTGGGGGGGGGGGTGGGTTGGTTGTTGGGTGGGGTGTGGGGGTGTGGTTTTTTTGGGAAAAAGGGGCAGTTGGGTGTGGTGGTGATTGGGTGGGGGGGGGGGGGAGTTGGTTGGTTATGGGGTGGTGGCGGCTGGTTGGGGGTTTGGGGGTTTAGTGGGGGTTGGTTGGTGGTTGGGGGGTGGGGGTGTGTGGTTGGGGGGGTGGGGGTTTTGGGGGGTGAGTGGGGGTTGGGGGGTGGGGTGAGGGTGTTTAGCCCTGGGGGTGGGGGGATGGGTGTGAGGGGGTTTTTGTGGACAATGGGTGTGGTGGTTGGTGGGAGGGGGGGGAGGGGTTGGGGTAGTTTTATGGTTGGTTCGGGTTTGGGGGTGGGTGGTGTTGGTGGGGGGGTTTGGTGGTTGGGTTTGGGTTTGGGGGTGTGGGGGTTGGGGAATGGGGGGGGGTGGGGGTGTCATGGGGGGGGGTGTTGTGGGGGGTGGTTGTGTTTGTTGCTGGTTGTGGTTTTGTGGGTGTGGGGTTTATTGATGTTTGGTGGTGGGGGGGGTTTTGTGTGGTTTGTTTTGGTTTGGGTGGGGGGGGTTGGTTTGGTGGTTGTTGTACTGGGTGGGTGTTCTGGGGTTTGGGGTTTGGGGAGGGGTTGTTGGGGGTGTTGTTGGGGGTTGGTTTTGTGGTGGGGGTTGGGAGGAGTGGGGGGGTGGTTTGGTGGTGTGTTGGGGGTGGGGGGGGGGTGTTGGTTGGGGTGGGGGTTTGTGTGGGATTATAGGTGTGGGTGTGTTTAAATTCGGGGCGTGAGGGGAGGATTGTGGGGGGTGGTGGGGTGGGGGGGGTGGTGTGGTGGGAAGGTGGGGTGTTGTATTTTAGGGGGGCTTTAGTGGGTTGGTTGGGGCGGGTGGGGGGGGATGGGGTGGGTGGGTGGTGTTTGATGTGTGAGGTGTTAGGGGGTGGTAAGAGGAGGTGTTGTGGGGAGAAACCAAAAAGGTAAAGACGCTCCATGTTTTCGCGTCCGTTTCAATCCTAACCCTTTAGTTTTGGTAATACATATGTTAGTACCACAACATGCATACACCCAAAGATTATTATTAAGGAAAAGAAAATAATCGCTATGGAGAAGATCCCCCAAGAACTGCAGACCAACTTGCTCCTCTTCGATCCTGAACCAGGCAAGATACACAGACATTTCCTTTTCTAATGTCCGACCTCCTTACAGTGGTGGCAGGCAAGTCATCCTTAGCTGGGCGCTCACTAGCACAGCTAGGTTGTTGGGCCTGGTGATATAAACCTTCTTATCCTTTCCTGCCATTAACTTAGCTTGCCTTTTTGCATTTAGGTGATTTCTATTGGCCTTCTGGATTTTACCACTTTAATCATCATACTGTGGTGTTAGCCTCTTAGGTATACCCTTCTCATACTCAATAAGTATAGCAGGAATCTCACCTATAGTCTTCCCATGTTTATGCATATGGTATTTCTACAAATCCACAAAATCTTTAGTAAAGGCCATAAGAATTAAGCCATACAGAGAATATCCTGTGGTAGCATATAACCAAGACTTCCAAGGATATGCTCGCATCATAGGTCCATTTCTCTTAAGGGACAAGTCCCAACTGGTTACCCTCCTCTTGTTATTGCAAGCATGGAAAGATGGTTAATCAAACTTCTCCACCTCCATGCTCTGGTTCTCAAACATAGATCTAAGCTCCTGATCATGTCATATGGATAGTGGGCAATTCAAACTGTCTATGCATTCAGGATCATACGCCCAAGCATTAAGAACTAGCAATCTCATAGAGGCATCCAATAAGCTGTCCTCTGAGCCACAATGTTAGGCTTCACACCAGCCTCAAGCAGGAGGTTAAGGCGGTTCAATGATAAATGCATTTTCTTCTCGACTCTCAAGAGCTAATCTTAGTCAGCAACCATTCATTAAAGTATATTACCAGAAAGTTTTTTCTTTTTCAAACATCGACTGAAAGCCGAATGGTTTTATGTTTGAATAGGTTTGCTATCTACAAAAACATAAAAGTTCAAGAATTAGTATTTTCGATATACGCCTGAAGAAAATTAAATACCCATGTTTAATTAAATAAATAATTAAAAATTTTTTTTTTGTCCTAAGAGTTAGGTGACCCGACGTGACATACCCCCCCCACAGCATTTATCTGCTATGATGGTGTATTTCAAAAGTAATCAACGATTGATTAATCATAACTTTTGCAATTCCTAAACCAGATGGGACTTACTTTAAATGAAATAATAGCTAGTAACAGTGTCATCCGATCTATGCCCCGCGTGTTCACAGTCGAACCACAACAACGTTAATCAGCCAATCAAAAACTGGTACAATTATTTGATCACTCACCTCCACCGAAAGCGTATAATTACTTGTGGAATCTGCAACACACACACGTCTCACGCATAGGTAAAGAGCAATCAACAAGTGTTTTTACAAATTGGATGGCAAACAACTTAGTTGAAAAAGGGTACTTCATTTGATGTGTCAAATATGTACGAAGAAGCATGCATACACCGTCGGATCTTGTTTTTAATAAAACCTTTTACTCAATTAGTTATTAATACGGTATCAACCCCCCCTACTATCCTTGTATCTTATACATAAATAGTATACGCTTACAAAAATTGACGGATTTCAACGTGTGTTTAAATGTAAAGATTTTCTTTTATCGCGGAAAAATTAGAGAATGATAAAAATCATTCAAACCCCTGACCATTCGACTCCCTTACAGAGCGCGTACAAGGTAAGAAAGCGCTCAACGAGTCAAGTATTATAGGTAATGGTATCTACAAAGACGGAAGTCGTTGATGAGTCTCTCCCGAAACCTTATCCTTGCGAACTAGTTCTTACGTTTCAATTACGTCATAATAATAATAACAAAACTTAATTTAAAACACATTATGAACTAAAAATTGCTAGTCTAATCCGTGGAAGATTTGCACGGATTGTAAGCCGGATCATTTTTGACTTTTGCAAGTATACAGTCCATGTTAAATCTTATTTCGATAATCATTAGTCATGTTTATTTTTATCAGAAAAACTCTTCTTATTTTCTCACAAGTCAAAACTTAAAATAAAACCAATAAACATCAACAAACTAAATACCATTTATTTAAACACACTTAACAATTAAGGCTTGCAAAACCATTAAAAATGATCCAAAAAAAAGAATTATCTAATAATAGAAAACATGCATTTATTCATATAAGCTCCTCGGCCTATAAACTCCGCCACATACTCGAAACATGCGATTTGCGTAAGCCATTATATAAACAATACCACAGAGCACATGAAACTTTTTAACTATTTAGGCCCCATTGTGTCACTAATAAGGATCTTCCCGAATTCATAATCAAGGATATCTTACAGTTAAGAAAATATTTTTAAAAGTTATGTGTATTTTAATCATATTTTAAAATAAACTTTAACAAATTAACAAGAGTCTCCAATATCGAAATTAATCCATGATAAATTTTGCATGATTTTTATCATGGCAATCAAATTTAACAGTTAAAATCGTTTAAATCAATTAACAATTAAAGACATAAAATGCATAACTCAACTTAAATCTCGTCTAATTAATTTTTATTAACGCTTCAAGATCAAATCTTTTTAACAAAAACCCGCCAACGGGCATTAAAATTATTTATAAACCTAATTTTGTCCAACTTAAAGTCATGTAATTAAAGATTCTACACGTATGCTCGTGATGCACCTGTATTGGTGTTTATAACCTAAGTAAACAAGTGAATTAACACGAGTATGCAGCAAAAAATGATCACTGTAAACACAATAATTAACAAGATAGAAAACATGTCACTTGTAGCACGAAACGATACACCGTGTTATAGGAAGCGTTAAACACCGCTTCCTTTATCACGCGGTGTATAAGACCAACGCTAACCCACTAGAATACAAAGTATTCCTCTAAGCATCACACACTATACGTTCTTAGCAAACGACGTGGTAGCTCACGTACTAGTAGGGAATACAAACGATTCTTCTTACTCTGTGAAACGAACAACCACAATCAAAAACACCACCTTTGGTGATTGTCGAACGCAAAACAAAAGAACCCAAAAGGTGTGCAGTTTGTTTTGTTTGATTTCGATACCAAAGATTCCTAAAAAGAATCTTTTGAGAAACGTTGACAAAGAATTTAAAAGGGCACGGTAGTGCGATTTTAAGGTTTTTCTATAGTTTTTAAGTTTTTCAAGTTTAGATAATGGAAAAACTAAAACCTATTTATAGAACCAACTTCCTAATCCTTGTGGAATAGTCCTCTCGAGCCAACAGGATAAAAAAGGTAAACCGAACCCTCATCCTCGTTTTATTTATGAATAGCCCCTCACTGTTGAGAACGCCAAAAACGTTTAAAACTAATTATCTTTAAGACAACGTTAACTTTTAACCTAATTTCGTTTTGTATACATTTAATATATTATATTAATATATTTACTCGTCATTTAACATATAAACGTGTGCATCCCCTTAGGCTCAGGAATATTTCCGGACATATATTAATCATATATGGTCGTTGTTACAACTCACTTTTTTACATCGCGCCAAATATCCGATCGTCTGACCGACGTGACTTGGGCTTGGTTAACCAATTGTTGGCAAACACCTGGGCAAATAAAATTGTAGTATTAATGACAATTACAAATTGTAGAAGTATTTGTTATGCGTTGTCTTCTTTCATAGACGCTTTTAGCTTTTAATTTAATGAATTATGTAATGACATAAGTGTCATATGCTCAACATAAGAGGCTTTTTATTTACAACGACTACCCGTATAGAACCAAAAAAGAATTAAATTGATTACCAAAAGCGTAAAGATTTTCTTGACTGTTCGGCGAGGTATAGAAAATCCTCCATATGTGCTTTTGTTATTTGCTGTTAGATGTAGCTTGAATCATCCCAATAAAAGTCATAAGACCAATAGATATCAGTGTTTAGAGTGATTTTTGCCTTTGATTTGGTTTCATAAACCGCCGGCGTAAGGGCAACCTGCACATTTTTTTAGTCCTGGTAATGTAATTTGTAGGACCATATTTGCATAAGTGGCTAAACGAACATGAGATGTCAGGGAGGATCAAAAAAACTTACAATTGGAATCTTAAGCTTACTTCCTGAATGTTCTTTCTTATCCACTATTTTGAGCTGTGTCAGAGTCTCACGGTCTCCTCATCAGGTTCAAATTCAGCCACAATATCTTGCTGTTAAAGTCAATGTAAAAGTTTATAATCAACGACTTAACATAACAAATTTAAATATTAAACAAACTATTGCATTTTATCAGCATCTATATATTCTCCCAACATGTTTCTATCCCGACTCCAAGATACCAAACTTAAGACACATTTAGGCTGGACGGAGTGGTGCAAAACTCACCTAGGTGAGTTAGCCACTCGCGCGCGAGTGCCACTCCGGTGGCAAAACTCACCTAGGTGAGTTCCTTTTGCTCGGTGAGTTTTGGCCTAATTTTGTGTCAATTCGGTGACTTACTCACCTAGTGTGGGTTTTAAAAATAGTGGGCCCCTCCTGAAATCTAACCATTTTTTATTAAAAAAAATTTAAAACCTCACTTTTTTACTTATAAATACCCATTAATTCACCTAGTTTTATATACAATTATTCCCACTTTTAAATTAATATGGCTTGTTTACTTCCACACACCGTCGATGAAATTCACGCTTTGGTTTAAAAACTAATTCATGAAGATAGCGTTCGTCAGAAAGCGATGATGGATTTAGCCGTGCAATTTGACAATGCAAGCGCAGCTAAACAAGATCTTAGACAAGCATACGAGAAATGCAATGACATTCCACAAGATACTCGTAATTTGATCGACACTTTTTTGAAACGAGAATCTGATAAAGATTACGAGATGAATCTTGCTATGTATCGAAAGACAGTAAAAATAGAAAAACAAATTGAGACTAAATATGCTTGGTTATCTGAAAATACCAACTCCTTTCATTCTCCCACTATAAATACCAACTATTTTCACAACTTTTTCTCACACATTCAAACAATATTTCAAAAACTCACCATGTCTGAAACCAACCAAAGCAATCCCTTGGCACCCGAAAAACCAACCAAAGCAATCCTTCAACAACCTTACATAACCCCCAACCATGACTCAGAAACCCATAAGGGTGGTTCGTCATCAGAACAAAATACGCACAAGCCCACAAGTCCCATTACTCACGAATTTCTTACTGAGAAAGAGTATCAACAACTACTTCAGGATGAAGAGGTACTAAGACAAACATTGGAAGAACAAGCAAGAGATGAAAAAGAGTGGGAGGATAGAATTAAGAAAAAAGAAGCTGAACGTGAGTTATTCATTTTGGAATTTGGGGTGCACACTGATTCGGAATACGAAACAGATTAATAATCTATGTATTATTTTTAATAATCTATGTATTGTTTTTAATTGTGTTGTAATGTTTTTAATTTATGAATAAAAGTTTTTAATTTAGTTAACTTTTTTATTAATTTCGTACGTTTACGTTTACGTAAATATTTATTTTTTAGTTTATGAATAAAAGTATTTAAATAAAAAAAATGGGTGAGTAAGGTGAGTTTTAGTTGTAAGGTGAGTTCTTATTACGGTTGAAAGGTGAGTTGTAAGGTGAGTTTTATTTGGAGAGAGAAAGCTGACGTGGCGCTGACGTGTCAGGTGGGTTTACCACCACCACTCCATCCAGCCTTACATTTTCACTTTAAATCAAGGACTTAAAACCACCGAAATATATTCTAGGGGTTTAGATGAGCAGATATAAATTTAAAAAAAAGAATCTTTCTATAAAAAAAATAGAAAAATGACCATCCTATATTAAAGGGAAAATGTTCTTAATCCCAAAAAAATAAGCGACTCGTTCTAGTAAGGAATACCTTACATTGACACATCGACATAGTAGTATAAACACCTCCTATAAGAAAGTCAGTAGTGGATCATGAAAGTCCTTTCTCAGCTGGGGCTTGGACGCAGATGGGCGAGACCTTAGGGACAATCATGGAAAGATGAGATGATTATTGGGTTGGGTATCGGAATGCATCATTTGAGTAGTTTCCGTATTCGAAACACTTTTGGTAAGGTTGTGGCTGTTGGACACCTTGTGTCATAGTGGATCCAAGAAGATGAAACTTCTGGGAAATACTTGGAAGTGAACGATCAGTTGTCGGCCCTACAAAAAATAAACATATGTAGATTAGAGAGTGTGTTGAAAAGTTTTTTCTATCATCTTTGACAAGTTTATAAACCTTTGGGGCCTTATGGTAACTTATTTTCTCTTTATAGCCGTTATTGCCTTTTTTGGTTATCTTGTCATTTCTCAGGGGCTACAAGTGTTAAGTCTGGAAAGTTATCTCAGCTATATATCTTCTCATCTCTAGGGTTTGAGTGAGAGAGATATACACATCACACAGCCGTTTTCTCTTAAGATTACAACCCTTCTTCATCATCAATTCATATAATGTAATCGTGTGATTTTAGTTAATAGTTAGGTTGTTTAATTATTGTATTTCTAAATAGCATTCGTTTGGGGACTATCTTTTCTTATGTATGTTTGGATAGCACCCGTTTGGGGACTATCCTTCTTTACTTGTTAATAAAGAGCTACGTTTGGCTATTGATTGTTCTTTGGATATCATTTTTAACATGGTATCAGAGCTTTAGGTTAAAGCTCGTTTACAGATCTTCATCATTTTGGGGGGTTTAAGTTTTCGATAAGATTGAGTGATTTGGGTCTCAGATCTAAAGGTTTTTTTTTGCCGTTTGGAAAAGGTGATATGAGGTTTTTTGGAGTTCAGGGTTTGATTTTCAAAACCCTAATTTTTTGGTCTAATATTGGGGGTTTATCTCTGGTGTATTTGGAGTGAGTCTATTGTGTCTTGACTAAGGGAATCAAGAACAATAGGCTGGTTTGTGAGAATCAATTGTGTCTTGACTAATGGATCAAGAAACCCTTGATAAATTTTACCACAGGTTAGTTGCTTAACGCCTGTAAACCTTCTTTCCTTACTCTTTTCTTAATATTTGCGATCCTGCCCTGACCGACCAACTTTAGCTGCAAGGAAGTCATTGGTGGTAACTCATTCTCATCTATTATTCTTCTATGCTTTGATCTGTCGTTCATTGCTTGTTTAGTTTTTTCTTTAGTATTTAGTTTTTTTTTTTATGCTTCTAGTTGTCTCTTTCGTTGCTTATTTGTGTGTGCTATCTTTGGATTTGTCCTCATTGTCTGATTTAGGTAATTTGAGTTGTTAGTTCTTTCGATGTGGAAATCATTGCATCTGCAAACTCATGACAATCTCTCTCTTTTCCTCCCTCTCCTTGTTGTTGGTGAGAGAGATTTGTCATTAGTTTGCTAGATGCCATGGATTCAGCCTATCTAAAGAATTAATCAACTCAGAGCTTATAGAATCAGGACATGCTGACAAATCAAAGATGCACACACAAATAAGAACGAAGAGACAACTAGGACAGCAGTAAAAAAAAACTACAATATAAAGAACAAACTAACAGCAATGAACCCCGATCACCGCTATGAAGACTCCTCGATGAGACAAGTTACCAGGCTTCCTATGCACTAAAGTGGTAGGTCAAGGGCAGGATCTAAATATTAAGAGAGAGATTAAGGGGGAGAAGAGAGGTGTTACACGTGCTTTAAGCACTAGTGGAAGAGATTCTCAAGTTGTTCTTGAATCAATTAGTCAGACACAAGTGATTCTCCAACCAGCCATTGTTCTTGATTCACTTAGTAAGACACAATAGACTCACTCAATAACCAGAGATAAACCCCTAATATTAGACTCAAACATTAGGGTTTTGAAATCAACTGACCTCAAAAAAACACATATCACTTTTTCCACAATTCAAAAAAACCTTTAGCACTGAGCCAATCCCTCAGATTTATTGAAAAATAAAACCCAAAATGATGAAGATCTGGTAACACGAGCTTTAAACCTAAGCTCTGCTTACCATGTTTTAAAAATGTATTCCAAGGCACACAATAGCAACGTAGCTCTTTTATTAACAAGTAAAGAAGGATGCCCCAAAATGGGCTGCTATCCCGAACCTACATAAGAAAAGATAGTCCCTTAAACGGATGCTATCTGGAAAAACATATTAAACACCTAATATTAACTAAAATCCCTACGTTACATTCTATGGAATTGATGATGAAGCAGGGTTGTACATCTTGAGCGAAAACGGCTGTGTGATGTTTATATCTCCTCTCACTCAACCCTAGAGTTGCGACGCTATCAGCTGCGATAACTTTCAGACTTAAACATTGTAGCCCTGAGAAATGACAAGATACCAAAAAAGGCAATAAGGCTTAAGAGCAAATAAGTTACCATCAGGCCCCAGTTTATAAACTTGTCAAGATGATAGAAAACTTTTCAACCTGTCTAATCTAACATATGTTTATTTTTTATAGGGCCGAAACTAATCGTTCACTTTTAAAGATATTTCCGAGTTATCTTCTGGATCCACATATGACACAAGGTGGTCCAACAGCACAACCTTACCAAGTGTTTCGACTACTCAGAAATACTCAAATGATGCATTCGATACCAACCCAATCATCATCTAATTTTCCTGATTTGTCCAAAGGTCTCGCCCATCTGCGTCCAAGCCCAGCTGAGAAAGGACTTTCATGATCATACTGACTTCTCTATAGGAGGAGGTGTTTATACTACTATGTCGATGTGTCAATGTAAGGTATTCCTTACTAGAACGAGTCGCTTATTTTTTCGGGATTAAGAACATTTTCCCTTTAAGATAGGAAGGTCATTTTTCTGTTTTTTTATAGAAAGATTCTTTTTTTTTAAATTTATATCTGCTCATCTAAACCCCTTGAATATATTTTGGTGGTTTTAAGTCCTTGATTTAAAGTGAAAATGTAAGGCTGGATGGAGTGGTGGTGGTAAACCACCTGTACACGTAGCGCCAGTCAGCTTTCTTCTTCTAATAAAACTCACCTTACAAATTACTTCTAACATAATAAGAACTCACCTTACAACTAAAACTCACCTTACTCACCCATTTTTTTTCATTAAATACTTTTAATCATAAACTAAAAAATAAATATTTACGTAAACGTAAATGTACGAAATTAATAAAAAAGTTAACTAAATTAAAAACTTTTATTCATAAATTAAAAACATTACAACACAATTAAAAACAATACATATATTATTAAAAACAATACATAGATTATAATTACTTGTTTCGTATTCCAAGCAGTGTGCACCCCAAATTCCAAATTGAATAAGACTCACGTTCCGTTTTTTTTCTTAACTTTATCTCTCTCTTTTTCATCTCTAGCTTGTTTTCCATGTTTGTTTAGTCCTCTTCATTCTGAAGTAGTTATTGCATCCTTCTTTTTATGTAGAACTTCGTGGAGTAATGGGACTTGTGGGCTTGTGCGTATTTTGTTCTGATGACGAACCACCCTTATGGGTTTCAGAGTCGTGGTTGGGGGTTGGGTAAGGTTGCTGAAGGATTGCTTCGGTTGGTTTTTCGGGTGCCAAGGGATTGCTTTGGTTGGTTTCAGACATGGTGAGTTTTTGAAATGTTGTTTGAATGTGTGAGAAAAAGTGTGTAAATGGTTGTATTTATAGTGGGAGAATGCAAGGAGTTGGTATTTTTCGATAAACCAAACATATTTAGACTCAATTCGTTTTTCTATTTTTATTGCCTTTCGATACATAGCAAGATTCATCTAGTAATCTTTATCAGATTCTCGTTTCAAAAAAGTGTCGATCAAATTATGAGTCTCTTGTGGAATGTCATTGCATTTCTCATATGCTTGTCTAAGATCTTGTTTAGCTGCGCTTGCATTGACCCATTGCACGGCTAAAACCTATGCTTTATGACGACGCTATCTTCTGAAATTAGTTTTTAACCAAAGCGTGAATTTCATCGATGTGTGTGAGTAAACAAGCACATATTAATTAAAAGTGGGAATAATTGTATATAAAAATAGGTGAATTAATGGGTATTTACAAGTAAAAAAGTGAGGTTTTAATTTTTTTTTAATAAAAAATAGTTAGATTTCGGGAGGGGCCCACTATTTTTAAAACCCACACTGGGTGAGTAAGTCACCAAATTGACACAAAATTAGGCCAAAACTCACCGAGCAAAAGGAACTCACCTAGGTGAGTTTTGCCATCGGAGTGGCACTCGCGCCCGAGTGGCTAACTCACCTAGGTGAGTTTTGCACCACTCCGTCCAGCCTAAATGTGTCTTAAGTTTGGTATCTTGGAGTCGGGATAGAAACATGTTGGGAGAATATATACATGCTGATTAAATGCAATAGTTTGTTTAATATTTAAATTTGTTATATTAAGTCGTTGATTATAAACTTTTACATTGACTTTTACAGCCAGATATTGTGGCTGAATTTGAACCTGATGATGAGACCGTGAGACTCTGACACAGCTCAAAATAGTGGATAAGAAAGAACATTCGGGAAGTAAGCTTAAGATTCCAATTGTAAGTTTTTTTGATCCTCCCTGACATCTCATGTTCGTTTAGCCACTTATGCAAATATGGTCCTACAAATTACATTACCAGGACTAAAAAAATGTGCAGGTTGCCCTTACGCCGATGGTTTATGAAACCAAATCAAAGGCACAAATCACTCTAAACACTGATATCTACTGGTTTTATGACTTTTATTGGGATGATTCAAGCTACATCTAACAGCAAATAACAAAAGCACATATGGAGGATTTTCTATACCTCGCCGAACAGTCAAGAAAATCTTTACGCTTTTGGTAATCAATTTAATTCTTTTTTGGTTCTATATCGGGTAGTCATTGTAAAGAAAAAGCCTCTTATGTTGAGCATATGACACTTATGTCGTTACACAATTCATTAAA
This sequence comes from Tanacetum coccineum, assembly GCA_026074375.1. NCBI lineage: Eukaryota > Viridiplantae > Streptophyta > Magnoliopsida > Asterales > Asteraceae > Tanacetum > Tanacetum coccineum. The sequence goes on along the minus strand of BQNB010006545.1, from coordinate 18,797 downwards.
TTAAAAGCTAAAAGCGTCTATGAAAGAAGACAACGCATAACAAATACTTCTACAATTTGTAATTGTCATTAATACTACAATTTGATTTGCCCAGGTGTTTGCCAACAATTGTTAACCCAAGCAAGTCACGTGGTCCGACGACTCTCGGATATTTTAGGCGATGTATTTGGATTATGACATTATGATTAATATATGTCCGAAATATTCTGGCCTAAGGGGGATGCACCGTTTATATGTAAATGAGAGTAAAATAATTAATATAATATATTAAATGTATAACAAACGATCGTTAAAAGTTAACGTGTATTAAATAATTAGTTAAACGTTTAATGGTTAAACGTGAGGGGCTAATTATAAATAAACCGAAGAATGAAGGGTTCGGTTTACCCTTTTTTATCCTAGTTGGCTAGAGAGACTAATCCCACAAGGATTAGGAGCTTGGTGATAATATGGTTTTAGTTTTTTCCATTATCATACCTGAAAAAACTTAACAAATAAAAACCTTTAAAAAATGACTAGTGTGTTATTTTTTGTAACGGTTTCAAAGATTCTTTTTAGGAATCTTTGGTATCGAAATCAAACAAAACAAACTGCACACCTTTTGGGTTCTTTTGTTTGGTTTCTTTTTTTTTTTTTTTTTTTTTTTTTTTTTTTTTGACAATCCACAAAGTGGTGTTTTTATTCGTGGTTGATAGTTTCAAAAGACGAAGAAGATCGTTTGTTATACACTACTAGTACTAGCATACCTCGTCGTTTGCTAAGAACGTATAGTGTGTGGAAGCTTAGAGAATATACCTTTGTTCTGTGGTTACGGTTTATTAACACGCGTATAAAGAAGACGGTGTTTACGATTACTAGTACGGTGTATCGTTTCGTGCTAAAAGTTACATGTTTTCTATCTTGTTAATTATTGTGTTCTACACGTGATCATTTTTTCCGCTGCATACTCGTGTTAATTAATTGTTAATTAGGTTATAAAACCCAACAGTGGCATCACGAGCCATCGTGTAGAATCTTTGCTACAAGAAATTAGTTGGACAAAATTAGAGTTTATAATTTATTTTAAAGCCCCGTTGGGCTGGTTTTTGTTAAAAGATTTGATCTGACTGGTTACTAATTAATTCGAGAGGATCATAAGTTGTATGCATTTTATGCTTATTAATTGTTACATGATATAAAGATGTTTAATTGTTAAAATTTGCACCATGACTTAAATCATGCAAATTTATATGGATTAATATTAGATATTGAGATCTTGTAATTGTTAAAAGGAATTTATTTAAAAATTGATTAACTACTAATTTTAAAATATTATCATCAACTGGTTACGATCCTTGATTCATGAAATCGGGAAGATCCTTTAGTGAATCAATGTGGCTAAAAATAGTTAAAAAGTTTTATGTGCTATGTGGTATTTATTTATATAGGTTACGCACATCGATTGTTTCGATGTTGAGGCGGAGTTTTATAGGCCGAGGGCCTTATATGACTTAAATGCATGTTTTATATTAGATAATTTGGATCATATTCTAATGTTTGCATGCTTAATTGTTAAGTGTGTTTAAATAATGTTCTTTAGCTTTAGTAGATGTTTATTGGTTTTATTTTAAGTTCTTGACTTGTGAGAAACTAAAAGGTGTTGAAAAAAAACTAAACTGACTAATGATTATACGAAATAAGATGTATCATGGACTATATATTGCAAAAGACAAAAAAGGATCGGCTTAAATCCGGTGCAAAATCTTCCATGTTTAGACTAGCAATTTATCGTTCATAATGTGTTTTAAATTACAGTTGTATTTTATCAATGAGTAATTTGGAAAAATACTATCTAGTTGCAAGGCTAAGTTCGGGAGACTCATCAAGCTTCCGTCTTGTAGATACCTTTACTATAATACTTGACTACGTTGTGTTCCTTACTTGTATACTATGTAGGGAGTCGCAAATGGTCTAGGGTGTTGCAATGATTTTTAACTCATTCTCTAATCTTTTCCGCGATAAAAAGAAAATCTTTACATTTAAACACACGTTGAAAACGTCAATTTTAAGGTAACATCTATTTATGTATAAGATACAAAGGCTAATAGGTGATACCGTAATAATAACCTTAATTGAGGTACAGTTTTTCTTAAAACAATGATACGAAGATGTATGCATTTCTTCGTCATATTTGACACATCAATGAAGTACCCCTTTTCAAACTAAGTTGTTTGCATCCTATTTATAAAAAACATTGTTGATTTGCTCTTTAACCTTATGCCGTGAGGTGTGTTCTTTGCAATCACTAAGGTAATTATACGCTTTTCGTGGAGACGGTGAGTGATACATAATTACAGTTTTTGATTGGATGACTTAAGTTGTTGTTTTTTTTCTGGTTTAGACTGTTAACGGGCATAGAGGCTGAACATGTTACTAGATATATTTGTAATAAAGTCAGTCCCATATGGTTTAGGAATTGCAAAAGTTATGCAAGTATCAATCGTTGTATTACTTTCTGAATACACCATCCTAGAGATCAACTGATGTGGTGGGTATGTAAGTTGGGTCTCCTAACTTAGGAAATTAATTATTATTTAATTAAACATGGGTAATTAATTTTTCTTCATAGGAGTATTATCGAACATACTAATTTTGAACTTTTTTGTTTTTGTAGATCGCCTACCTATTCAAAAATAAACCATTCGGCTTTCAGGTTATGTTTGAAAGAAAAACTTTTGGTAAAACCTTTAATGAATGGTTTTGCTGACTTAGTTAGTCTTGAGAGTCGAAGAAGAAAATGCATTATCATTTGAAAGCCTTTACCTCCTGCTCCTGAGGCTGGTGTTGAACCTAACATTGTGGCTCAGTGGACAGCTCTATATGATGCTCATATGAGAGTTGCTTGTTTATGTTGGGAGGCTGCCTCCTGAACTGCCCTAGACAGTTTGAATTGCTATCCGTATGGACATGATTCAGGAGTTAGATCTATGTTTTGGAAACAAGGAGAGTGGCAGAGTTTGACTTAATCCAATTTTCAGGCTTGCAAACAGAGGAGGGTAAATCAGTTGTTGACTATGTCCTTAAGATGAAAGGATTTGTGGGGTAACTGAAACGTCTTGGTAATATGCTACCACAGGATATCTCAGTAGGCTTAATCCTTAATGGCCTTACTAAAGATTTTGTGGGATTTGTAAGAAATTACAATATGCATAACATGGGGAAGACAATAGGTGAAATTCATGCTATGCTTATTGAGTATGAGAAGGGTTTACTAGGACGGTGAAAACCACAGTAATGATGATTTAAAAGTGGTAAAATCCAGAAGGCCAATAAGAAATCACTAAGCCAAAAGGCAAGATATGTTAATGGGCAAGGGATAAGGCTAAGAAGTTTATTATCAAGCACCAACCAACCTAAGCTGTGCTAAGGAGCGCCAGCTAAGGATGCTGCTGCCACACTGTAAGGAGTCGAGGACTATTAGAAAAGAACTGTCCTGTGTACTTGCTGAGTTACAGAACGAGAGAAGAGTTGGCTTTGCCAGTTCTTCGGGTATCTTCACAATAGAATTATTTCTTTTCTATATAAATAATCTTGGGTATGACATGGTTTTGGACTAACATTTGTATTACAAAAAGGGATTGGGATTTGAAAGAAGTGAAACAAGGCGCATCTTTACTTTACTTCGTGGGCAAAATGGTGTTGTGCACAGTCGAAGCAATTGGAAGTTTTGAACTTAGTTTTACCAAATGGCCTTGTGATTTGTTGTAGATATGTCATTATGCACCTACTATAACTAGTGGCGTAGTTCAGTTTCGTTTGGTTGACAATGGATTTGTTCCATGTTTTACGATTTGTGGAATTTCAGTTTCAAAGAATGGTGTTCTTATTTTAATGCTGTTCCTGTAATGGTATTTATGAAATTTGATATGCATGATCTTGTACCCAAATGTTTAGTTTATTTATAATGTTAGCCATACAAGAGTCAAGCATAACGTGAATCACTTATCTATAGGCACTGTGTCTTGCTCATATTAAGCAAAAAAAGTATTAAACAGCTTGCAACAAGATGGGCTGTTAAGTAACGGATGACGAACTCTTTTGATTAATGCGCATTTTGTTTATCTGGCAAGATGTCAAAGGAAACCTTTCCTATAGTAACGAAAGGCAAAAGCTCTTCTTGGAATAATACATACTGACGTATTGGTTCCACTTAGACTGTGTCAAGACAGTGCATCTACTTATACATTACCGATGCTTCTCGTGTTATGGTTCTGTTCTATCTTTTAAACATAAACATGATGGTATTTGATGTTCAAAGTGATTAAAAAGAAGTTGAAAAATCAACTCGGGATGACCATTAAGGCAATACGCTCAGATCGTTGGAGGTGGAATACATTACCAAGAGTTAAAGAATATCTAAAAGCTAACGAATTGTTCAAAGCTTACTCCTCCATACACCCCCCAACTAAATGAGTGTCTGAGAGAGGAACATACTTTACTAGATATGGTGCGATCTCTATGATGAATCTTACAACTCTGCCTTTTATCTTTTGGGATTATGCTCAAGAGTCTGCAACCGCAATTCAATATGGTTCCAACTAAGCAGGTTGACAAACCACATATGAATGTGGTATGGAAAAGTTCCAAATTGTCTTACTTAAAGGTCTGGGGTGTGGGCTTTGTGAAGAGAGATACGCCTGACAAATCTAACAAAGATCTGTAAGTGTATCTTCATAGGATACCCAAGGATACAATAGGTTTATATTTTATTTCCCACCCTGAAAAACAAAAATTGTTGTTGCAAGGTATGCTGAATTATTGCGAAGGTTCATTAGTCAAGAAATGTGGGAGGGCGGTAGATCTTGAACGCAATTCAATAAGAACAGCAGATACAACACCTTCTGAAATCACTAGCACTTTCCTAGAGGTGGCGGGTTTTGAACAACACGGGAGTTGGATTCCGATTGGTGGTCCGCCCGGCCAATCCGAATCCAGAACGCTTATGTTAACTGTAGAGGTGGAGGCGCTTGTTAGGGGATCTTACTGAACCGCTAGCTATAACGCTGCAATGTTAGATCAGACTCTAATAAGGGATCGTGCTATGAATGTAGAATACAATCCATGATGGACAATATGGTATGGGTCCTGGTCGATCTTCCTCCTGGTTGTAAGACCGTTGGGAGTAAGTGGCTTTTTAAGAAAAAGACTGACATGGATGGTATTGTACACGTCTATAAGTCGTCTTTTATAGCAAAGGGTTCACTCAACTCTACGGGGTTGATTATGAGAAAAGTTCTCACCTGTCTGACTGACATTAGAGTATTAGAATTCTCATATCTATGCGTCATCTTTGATTATGAGATATGACAAAAGTGATGTTAAACCGCTTCTTAAATGGTTACCTTGATGAAGACATTTATATGGTGCAACCTGAAGGTTTTGTTGATCCTAATCATCCTGGGAAAAGTATGCAGCTTCAAAGATCATTTACTGGTCTTAAGCACGCATCAAGAAGTGGAATAAAGTTTGACGCGGCAAATCAAAAGGTTTGGCTTTGCTCAAAATCTTGTATGCGCCAAGTGTATATCAAAAGCTAGTGGGAGTAATGTTACATTCTCATCTTGTTGTTGCTGACATATATTATCATGGAAATCACATTCGAGTTACAAGGTGTAAAGGATTATCTTGGACAGTGTTTGCATGCAGGATTTGGGGAAGCAGCATTTATTTCTTGGATCAAAATCTATTAGAGATAGATCGAAGCAATTTATTGGATTTTGTCAAAAATGTATACATAGATAGATCTTAAAGAGATACAAATGGCTAATTCCAACGTGGTTTATATCCATGCAAGAAGACAGGACTTGAACAAATCACAAGGTGCTCAAACACCTAATGAGGTGAATCGCATGAAGAATGTACCTTATGCTTCGGCTGTAGGGTCCATCATGTATGCGGTGAGATGCACTAGACATGATGTTGCGCTCGTGCAAAATATGACAACCGATTTTCAACAGATCCAGGTGACTCACTGGACTGTGTGAAAAACCTTTTAAGGTATTTAAGAATATTACTAAAGGATATGTTCTTTGGTTTATGGTGGAAATCCTAGCACAAATTAGGTTTGATGCTATTGCGGTGTTGGGATTCGAGATGATAGCGAAGGCACTAAGTTCAGACAGGATATGTTTTTCATTGTTGACTGGAGCGCAGTGGGATTGGAAGAGCTCTAAGCAAAGTACCATGGGCATGTCTGCTCCGAATGTTGACTACTAGCTGGTAGAAGCTGCCATGGAAGTGTTTTGGATTAGGAAATTTATCTCAGGGGATTGGTTATATGTCCAACGATAAATGAACTTTAAATATGTATTACGACACTTCAGCTCAGTTCATTTATGCTAATGAACAGGAGTTCAGAAAGGCGCCAGACACTATCAAAGACGTATCATTTTGTTTGCGCGTGTGTTGAATGAGGTGAAATAAGATACTTAAGTTCAACAGAAACACTTCTAGCTGGATCTTTTACAAAGGCTTTATCAAATAGGACGCTTTACTAACATGCAGGGGCATTCGGTTCGTCCTGTAGTAGTTTCCTGATAGATCGTGTTTTAGTATTTTGTTAAGGGATGTAAAACAATTTTATTTTATGCTAATGATACGTTGGTATTTTGTTATATTCATATATAAATTGTGTCCTATATTTGTATGTTTAAATCCATGAATAATAAATGTATTATTCCTAAATTAATCCGTTGTCGATTAATGATATGGGAATATTGTTAAACTAAGACAATTCTGAGTGATTGATATTGTGGCTGAATTTGAACCTGATGAGGAGACCGTGAGACTCTGACACAGCTCAAAATAGTGGATAAGAAAGAACATTCAGGAAGTAAGCTTAAGATTCCAATTGTAAGTTTTTTTTATCCTCCCTGGCATCTCATGTTCGTTTAGCCACTTATGAAAATATGGTCCTACAAATTACATTACCAGGACTAAAAAAATGTGCAGGTTGCCCTTAAGCTGGCGGTTTGTGAAACCAAATCAAAGGCACAAATCACTCTAAACACTGATATCTACTGGTTTTATGACTTTTATTGGGATGATTCAAGCTACATCTAACAGCAAATAACAAAAGCACATATGGAGGATTTTCTATACCTCGCCGAACAGTCAAGAAAATCTTTACGCTTTTGGTAATCAATTTAATTCTTTTTTGGTTCTATATCGGGTAGTCATTGTAAAGAAAAAGCCTCTTATGTTGAGCATATGACACTTATGTCGTTACACAATTCATTAAATTAAAAGCTAAAAGCGTCTATGAAAGAAGACAACGCATAACAAATACTTCTACAATTTGTAATTGTCATTAATACTACAATTTTATTTGCCCAGGTGTTTGCCAACAATTGGTTAACCAAGCCCAAGTCACGTCGGTCAGACGATCGGATATTTAGCGCGATGTAAATGTTGGATTATGACCATATATGATTAATATATGTCCGGAAATATTCCTGAGCCTAAGGGGATGCACACGTTTATATGTTAAATGACGAGTAAATATATTAATATAATATATTAAATGTATAACAAACGATCGTTAAAAGTTAACGTGTATTAAATAATTAGTTAAACGTTTAATGGTTAAACGTGAGGGGCTAATTATAAATAAACCGAAGAATGAAGGGTTCGGTTTACCCTTTTTTATCCTAGTTGGCTAGAGAGACTAATCCCACAAGGATTAGGAAGCTTGGTCTATAAATATGGTTTTAGTTTTTTCCATTATTCATAACTTGAAAAAACTTAAAAACTAAAACCTTAAAAATCGACTAGTGCCTTTTATTCTTTTGTCAACCGGTTTCAAAAGATTCTTTTTAGGAATCTTTGGTATCGAAATCAAACAAAACAAACTGCACACCTTTTGGGTTCTTTTGTTTTGCGTTCGACAATCACCAAAGGTGGTGTTTTTATTCGTGGTTGATAGTTTCAAAAGACGAAGAAGATCGTTTGTTATTCACTACTAGTACTAGCATACCTCGTCGTTTGCTAAGAACGTATAGTGTGTGGAAGCTTAGAGGAATCATACCTTTGATTCTAGTGGTTACGCGTTGTATTATACACACGCGTATAAAGAAGACGGTGTTTACGGTTACCTATAACGGTGTATCGTTTCGTGCTAAAAGGTACATGTTTTCTATCTTGTTAATTATTGTGTTCTACACGTGATCATTTATTCCGCTGCGTACTCGTGTTAATTAATTGTTAATTAGGTTATAAAACCCAACAGTGGCATCACGAGCCATCGTGTAGAATCTTTAATTACAAGTATTAAAATTGGACAAATTAAGGTTTCTTAATTAATTTTAATGCCCCGTTGGGCGTTAAATTGTTAAAAAGATTTGATCTTGAAAGTTAATAAAATTAATTAGACGAGATCTAAGTTGTATGCAATTTTATGTATTAATTGTTAATTGATTTAAAAGATGTTAATTGTTAAAATTTGATCCATGATAAAATCATGCAAATTTATCATGGATTAATATTAGATATTGAGATCTTGTTAATTGTTAAAAAGATTTGTTTTAAATATGATTAAAATACACATAATTTTAAAATATTTTCTTAACTGGTAAGATCCTTGATTCATGAATTCGGGAAGACCCTTATTAGTGAATCAATGGGGCCTAAAAATAGTTAAAAAGTTTTATGTGCTATGTGGTATTTATTTATATAAGGCTTACGCAATCGATTGTTTCGATGTATGTGGCCGGAGTTTATAGGACGAAGGAGCCTTATATGAATAAATGCATGTTTTATTATTAGATAATTAGGATCATATTTAATGTTTGCATGCCTTAATTGTTAAGTGTGTTTAAATAAATGTTATTTAGTTTAGTTGATGTTTATTGGTTTTATTTTAAGTTCTTGACTTGTGAGAAAATAAAAGAGTTTTTCTGAAAACAAAAATAAACATGACTAATGATTATCGAAATAAGATTTATCATGGACTATATATTGCAAAAAGTCAAAAATGGATCCGGCTTACATCCGGTGTAAAATCTTCCATGATTAGACTAGCAATTTATAGTTCATAATGTGTTTTAAATTAAAGTTTTAATTTTTATCAATGACGTAATTTGCAAAAGTACTATATAGTTGCAAGGATAAGGTTCGGGGAGACTCATCAAGACTTCGGTCTTGTAGATACCATTACCCTATAATACCTGACTACGTTGTAGTTTCCTTACCTTGTATACTATGTAGGAAGTCGCGAATGGTCTAGGGTTTGAATGATTTTTAATCATTCTTTAATCTTTTCCCGCGATAAAAAGAAAATCTTTACATTTAAACACACGTTGAATCGTCAATTTTAAGGTATCACTATTTATGTATAAGATACAAGGATAATAGGTGATACCGTAATAATAACTTAATTGAGTAAAAGTTTTTATTAAAATAAATGTTACGAAGATGTATGCATGCTTCTTCGTACATATTTGACACGTCAAATAAAATACCCTTTTTCAACTAAGTTTTTGCCATCCAATTTATAAAGACACTTGTAGACTGCTCTTTACCTATGCGTGAGACGCATGTAGATTTGCAATCACAAGGTAATTATACGCTTTTCCGTGAGACGGTGAGTGTTACATAATTACTGTTTTAAAATTGGACGACTTAGCGTTGTTGTGGTTAGACCTGTTAACACGTGGCATAGATGGGATGAAACATGCTTACTAGATATTATTGTAATAAAGTAAGTCCCATATGGTTTAGGAATTGCAAAAGTTGTGAATTATCAATCGTTGATTACCTTTTGAATACACCATCACTAGCAGATCAACTGATGTGGTGGGGGTATGTCAAGTTGGGTCCTAACCTTAGGAAATTAATTGTTTATTTAATTAAACATGGGTAATTAATTTTCTTCAAGGAGTATTATCGAAAATACTAAATTCTTGAACTTTTATGTTTTTGTAGATGGCAATACCTGTTCAAAACATAAACCATTCGGCTTTCAGGTCGATGTTTGAAAAAGAAAAACTTTCTGGTAATAACTTCAATGACTGGTTTGCTCGACTTAAGTTAGTCTTGAGAGTCGAGAAGAAAATGCATGTCATTGAACAGCCTTTACCTCCTGCTCCTGAGGCTGGTGCTGAACCTAACATTGTGGCTCAGTGGACAGCTCTATATGATGCTCATACTGAGATTGCTTGTCTTATGCTTGGGAGTATGACTCCTGAACTACATAGACAGTTTGAATTGCACTATCCGTATGACATGATTCAGGAGCTTAGATCTATGTTTGAGAAACAAGCTGGAGTGGAGAAGTTTGACTTAATCCAATCTTTCCATGCTTGCAAACAAGAGGAGGGTAAATCAGTTGCTGACTATGTCCTTAAGATGAAAGGATATGTGGAGCAACTGGAACGTCTTGGTTATATGCTACCACAGGATATCTCAGTAGGCTTAATCCTTAATGGCCTTACTAAAGATTTTGTGGGATTTGTAAGAAATTACAATATGCATAACATGGGGAAGACAATAGGTGAAATTCATGCTATGCTTATTGAGTATGAGAAGGGTTTACCTAAGAAGGCTGAAACACCACAAGTAATGATGATTAAAAGTGGTAAAATCCAGAAGGCCAATAAGAAATCGCTTAATGCAAAAGGCAAGAATAAGGGTAATGGCAAGGGAAAGGATAAGAAGGTTTATATCCCCAAGCCCAACAACCCTAAGTCTGCTGCTAAGGAGCGCCCAGCTAAGGATGATGCCTGCCACCACTGTAAGGAGGTAGGACATTGGAAAAGGAATTGTCCTGCTTACCTTGCTGAGTTGATTAAGAAGAAGAAGCAAGTTGGCTCTGCCAGTTCTTCGGGTATCTTCACAATAGAATTATTTTCTTTTCCTAATAATAACTCCTGGGTGTATGACACTGGTTGTGGTACTAACATATGTATTACAAAACAGGGATTTAGGATCGAAAGGAAGCTGAAACAAGGAGCTCTTTACTTGTACGTGGGCAATGGTGTTCGTGCACAAGTAGAAGCAATTGGAAGTTTTGACTTAGTTTTACCTAATGGCCTTGTGATTTGTTTAGACAATTGTCATTATGCACCTACTATAACTAGAGGTGTAGTTTCAGTTTCTTGTTTGGTTGACAATGGATTTGTTCAATGTTTTACGGATTGTGGAATTTCAGTTTCAAAGAATGGTGTTCTTTATTTTAATGTTGTTCTCGTTAATGGATTTATGAATTGATATGCATGATCTTGTACCAAATGTTAATTCTATTTATAATGTTAGAAAAAAAGAGTCAAACATAACTTAGACTCTACTTATCTATGGCACTGTCGTCTTGCTTCATTATAAAAAGAAACGTATTTAAACAGCTGCAACATAGATGGGATGTTAAAGTAACGGATGATGAATCTTTGATAAATGTGAATCTTTTTATCTGGCAAGTGGACAAAAGAAACCTTTCCATCAGAGTTAACAAAAGGGCAACAAAAGTTTTTGGAATAATACATACTGATGTATGTGGTCCACTTAGACATGTGTCAAGACAAGGTGCTAGCTACTTCATTAATTCCAGAATGATTTAGTCGTTTATATGGGTATGTTTATTCTTCTTAAACATAAACTTGAGGGTATTTGAAACGTTTCAAAGTGTTTAAAATAAAGTTGAAATCAAATCGGGAAGGGGGACATTTAAGGCAATACGATCAGATCGTGGTGGCGAATACATAAGCCAAGAGTTTAAAGATTATCTAAAAGCTAACGGAATTGTTCAACAGCTTACTCCTCCATACACACCACAACATAATGGAGTGTCTGAGAGGAGAAACCGTACTTTACTAGATATGGTGCGATCTATGATGATCTTACAACTTCTGCTTTATCCTTTTGGATTATGCTTAGAGTCTTGCAACACGCATCTCTCAATATGGTTCCAACTAAGAAGGTTGACAAAAACACCATATGAATTATTGTGGGTATGGAAAAGTTCCCATACCTTTGTCTTACTTATAGGGGTCTGGGGATTGTGAGGCTCTTGATGAGAGAGATACGCCTGACAAACTCGAACAAAGATCTTGGTTAAGGTATCTTCTTTAGGATACCCAAAGGAAACGATGGGTTACTTTTTTTACTTCCCACCTGAAAACAAAATTGCGTGTTGCAAGGTTATGCTGGATTCTTTGAGGTAGCGTCTCATAAGTCAAGAAATCAGGGTTGGGAGGGCGGTAGGTAGGTAGATCTTGAAGAAATTCAAGAAGAAGAAGATACAACACCTTCTGAAATCACTAGCAACATTCCTCAAGAGGTGGAGGGTTTTGAACCACCACAAGAGGAAGTGATTTCGATTCGTAGGTCCGAAAGGCCACATCGAGCTCCAAACCGCTTATGTCTAAATGTAGAGGTGGAGGAGCATAGTCTAGGGGATCTTAATGAACCCGCTAGCTATAAAGCCGCAATGTTAGATTCAGAATCTAATAAGTGGATTGATGCTATGAATGCGGAAATACAATCCATGATGGACAATATGGTATGGGTCCTGGTCGATCTTCCTCCTGGTTGTAAGACCGTTGGGAGCAGGTGGCTTTTTAAGAAAAAGACTGACATGGATGGTATTGTACACGTCTATAAAGCTCGTCTTGTAGCAAAGGGTTACACTCAACTCTACGGGGTTGATTATGAAGAAACGTTCTCACCTATCGCTGACATTAGAGCTATTAGAATTCTCATATCTATAGCAGCATACTATGATTATGAGATATGGCAAATGGATGTTAAAACAGCCTTCTTAAATAGTTACCTTGATGAAGACATCTATATGGTGCAACCTGAAGGTTTTGTTGATCCTAATCTGTTAGGATCTGATACTAGATAGATCTTCTAGCCTTTGTGGTTGTATGGTACTTATGTAATCACAAGCACATACGTGAGAGACTCTAGTAAAAGTTTAGGCGGAAACTAAACAATTCGATAAAGAAGAACAACTATATGAACAACGATCCTCTATGGATCTTTCTATTGATAACAAATTGGTTTTCTAATTTGCAATACGTACCAATCCCTAATGCTAAAGGTTTCTTTTATAGAGAAGAAACCCTAAATTGGTCAACAAGAAAACTAAAATCTCGTAAGAGATATACATCAATTTCAATCTCTTCCTAATTTATCTCATTCCTATTTAAATGCGATAATATAGAATTATCACTATAATTCCTTTTAATTATGTGTGTGTGTGTCTATAAATAACAAACAGCTGATTCTTTCTCTTGTCAGCAGGAACGAGACCAATGACCAGCAGATACATAATCAGCAGGAATGCTACTTGAATATCAGCAGGTACGACTTAATGCTGATCAGCAGAAAACGAATATCTCTAACAGCAGAAGATACAAGGAAACGGACACCTAGTCGTTGTAATTTTGCTCCAACAATCTCTCCCCTAACTTGTTGTTGTTGACTCCCGATTAATTCCAAGTTTCTAGATAGATATTCTCGAAGCAAGAGGATGAAGAGCGCAGGGAACAAAGTAAGCTAGCTAGCAGCAACACAAGCCAGCAGAAACTAGAGAAGCCACAGCACAGCAACAAGAGGGAAACTGCATTGACTCGAATGAAAGCAGAAAGAACTCAACTAAGGAGCAAAATCTCTTGCAGCAATTCCATTCTTTGCTTAGAACATTAGTTGAATTTGATAAGCCTTTACCAAGTAGCTTACTCACTCTTGGGTAGGTGATACTTGCGTGAAAACAACACCCTGGTTGTACAACAACCAGTCCAATTTCTCAGATCAGAACGTGACTCAAGGGTGAATTGGATATACCCTACTGTTTTTGGAAAACGTCACAAGCCATACAACGGATTGAGAAAGTCTTTACGTAGCGTTTGCTTCAGGACTAGCCAACTCTTCATACACAGAGCAATATGGTGAGTCGATAACCATACAATTTTGAGTAAATTGTCAACTATCAACGGATTTGAGAAGGTCTTTACCATGAGCCATTTGCTATGGACTAGCCACTTTTCATCTAAAGAATATGGAAAGTGATAACCATCCAGTTTTGGGTATAACTGGCCACCATCAACGGATTTGAGTTACTCACCAAAAGCCGTTGCAAAGGTGAGCCAGATTCTTTTTGGGCTGTTAGCCATGGTGAGCTGAAACATTTGTCGCTGCAGTGCAAGCAACTAACCCAAAAGTTATACAACAACTATACTATTGATAAAAACTAACTAAGAGTAAATTAAATTTTTTTTTTTAAATAAATATCAAAAACGAAAACTATTGATAAACAAACACACCAACTAATACACAATACTTACATTAGGACAGAATGAGACACTTCATAGGGATTCTCGTTAAGCCAGTTGTGAACTGTCTGAAAATAAATTCCCAGCAACAACACATACACGACAGTATGAGGGTAGGAACTGTGAGCCTGTGGCGTAACATCCGCTTCAAAGCAGAAGAGTAGCCCGGATAGGTTAGACCTTATCACAAACTTCATACAAAGTTTTTCCCAATCGGTAAATACCAAGACTATGAACACGAGCTCTGGGATACAACTTTCCAGCTGCTCACAAACCAATTCATTCTTGTGTTCTCCAAAATCTCTTCAACATCATCAGAATGAAGGGACTGACACACAGATTGACATTCCTCCAGAGGTCCAACCATCATCCACATTGGGTTCAGCCGAAAATACTATTCATCCGACGGACGTAAGAAGAAGATCCTCACGGATAGACATGACGGTAGCAACTCTTTCAGGTAGAAAAAGTTCCCCCCCCCCCCCCCCCCCCCCCCCCTATGCCGTCGATTTTACTGATAATACACATGATAATAAGTGTTTACAAAGCGGGCCAACGCACAATCTCCCAATTCTTTAATATGCTCCATACGGAATGGGAAGGGAATATATTCTCTTATCATCATCATCACTCTCACTATTCAGATGAAGAAGTCTTCAAATGGTTTATCCCATCAAGTGTCATCACTTCGCACCCCCATGCTGTTTACGACGAGATGAGGCTGAGAAGTGGCATAATCAGAAACTAGTTTCATCTTAACCCGTGGAGCAACAACTCATCATCAGGGAGTTTGTCCACATCCACAACACCAGCACCAAAAATGTACTTACCCCGAAAGAGAATCTCAGCAAGGACCTCGTCATCCGAGTCAGGGTCAGCAGCAACTCGAGACATACCAATCGGCGCATCCTCATCACTATCCAGGAAAAAGTCATTAATACCTCCGGATGTGGATACAAACAAACCAACAACGGGTATGCGATCAAATGAGACAGGTGACAGGGAAGAACTATCATCAGAATCTGCAAATGGTGAAATTCCAAGCGCATGGTGTGAACCAGCAGAATCCATTGCTGCTGAAGTGGGGACAGTAGAAGCAGTAACATGAGTACCAAGTGTACCACCAGCAATATCGGGAACAGGGAACAGCAGAACCAGTCATAGGAGTAGCCGAACCAGCAGGGTTAAAGCTACCACCACCAGCAGAATCTGGATCATCAGCATGATGTGTGGAAGCAGCAGGAACACCCGATGGCTGTGAAGTATCACGGTCGACCCTTTGTCTTTTAGAGGGAGGCTCAGAAATGACAGGCTTGGGTCGAAATAGATTATACTGAGCATTCAACAAGCGATCTTTTTCAAGACGTCTGCAGATATACTCGTACTCGTCACTCAACTGTTGTTTAGACATAGCCTTGACAGCTTTCATCGTGATGGTACCATGATGAGCTGCACACCACTGATTTTTAACCAAGTTACGCATCATTTGGGTGACTTCAGATTGCTTCAGCGGCTTACCCTTGAGTGCTCTATAGCGCAAATCTGCCAAGGCTCGCTTCTTCCGTTCCTTAATAGCAGTCATGCGCTCAACAAAGTTTGCCTCGGTTACATCCGCTCCTAACAACTCGCGTGCCAATGCAGGATTTGACCCAACTTGCATCATCAAATTCAACCAATCTGTTTCTGTCATACGCATCATAAGATCGTCCAATTCCTTGGCACACTCTTCAGAAACATTTGGTAAGTCCTCCTTAGCTAAATCCTCAGCCCGTAACCTTTGAACCAAGCGCTCACTAGCCTGTTCTTCTTCTAAACGTTGCCTGGCTTGAGCATCTTCTGCAAGAAATTCAGCAGGAATATTCAATTCTGGCATAGGAGCCTTTCCTTTATCAGCAACAACAGAAGGACCAGCAGATTCGGAGACTGCTGCTTGAGAAAGAACATCAGCAGAAAGGGGAGTATGAAACTGCTCAAAAGCCGGAGTATGGAACTCTGTTCTGGCTCGTCGATAAACCGACCTCTTACGCCTAAGAGGAACCTCCTCCTCCTCGCGTTCCTCCATAGCCTCAGAGGGAACAGCAGCTTGATCGTGACCCAGAGCTTCAGATGCCATACGTGATAATCCTTCAAGGTCAACTTCATCTTGAATATCCACATCCCCTTCTGTGGCAGGAGCATCACCCACCAACCGTGCTGTCCTCAACTGTTTTACCGTTCGCTCCAACTTCTTTACTCGAGATACAAGTGTCAAAATAGCTCCCCCCATGATTTTCTTTGAGGTTCCCAACTCAGTTTCCAATGAGTCTATCCGTCCCATACACCTGTCAATCTTTGCAGATAAACTTGTTAGAAGTGCAGGGTCCTCTGCCCTACCAGCAGCATCGGCTGTTGGTGTAGGAGCATCATCAGGCCCAGCATGTGACTCCTCATGGAATCCACCAAGAATGGTATCATCTTCCATGGAAATGAGATTATCAATGTCCTCAGGCTCAATATAGTTGGCAGGCCTAGGTAGGGGACCAAAGATAACGGGTTCCTCAAGAGCAGGGTCAACAAAATCATAGGGACGGGGCTGTGGGCCAAAAATGATTGGGTCAATAGTATCAGGGTCCACATATCCAGCTGGTCTAGGGACAGGGCCAAACACTAATGGCTCCTCAAAACTAAAGGTCTGAGCGGGCGGGGTAGGTGGTCTAGGTGCAGGAACAGAAGGCCATGGTCTCCAGTCAGTACCAGGTGAGACAGGGTTAGGGACTACCCATTCTGTCTCAGGCTGCCTCTCCGGTGTTGATTCCCTAACAGGGGAAAACGGAGGAGAGTGAGGTGCAGGGTGTGCCTCAGCTGTACTACCAGCAGCTTCATGGGCAGCAGCATTTTCCTCATCAGCAGCATCGCCAGCAGCAGCAATGGCAAGCATGGGTGGTGTCAAAGGTATTTCCTCACCCGCCCATTTTAATCTCATATTAGAAAACAGTTTCCGAGTAAAAGCAGAAGTGGGTCTAGGGGTTCGGTCAGCTGTCTCGATGGCCACAAGCATTTGTAAAAACCTTGGGTACATTAAAAATTTATTCTTTTTAGTCTTAACATTCGCAATCATCCCTTCCAAAATAAATCGAGAAAAATTATATACCCTACCAGTCGATAAACAAATAAGGGCTGTGGCAATGGAACTTGGAAATTGATTCCAACTTCCAGCCTTAGGGCTCAGACAATGCAAAATTGTATGCACCAGAAATCTCCATTGAGGAGAGAGATGGTGCTTAAGAAAAGTAAGGGTTCTACCTGGCGGATACCCAATAGCCCCCATACCCGCAAAAATATCATCAATTTGCATGTCAAAGATGCCATTGGCATCGTCAAGTTGTAACTGAGCCCTAATTAGAGACTCAGTCACGACCACCTCCCGGCCGTCAATAGTTGTAACTAGGTCACGAGACCTAGCAGCATTTGGGCGAACTGTAGCGGTTGCCCAAAATTGTTTGACCAATGAGTCAAACACGACCGGAGGGTCATGTGTTAAAGCGTACCTTAATGGAGAGTGGTCCAAATAGCTGAGGATATCTGTGAAGTCCTCGGAACCTCTTTCCCTCCCCAAGTAAGCGATTCTGTTGTGATCATCTTTGTACTGGAGTGCCGCCATTGGTGATTAATGAATGTAGGTTGAAGAAACAGAGTATACAAAGGCAAAAGATTTGGGTGTATGTGTGTGTGGGAAAGATGAAAAATTGATTTGGGTTTAATTAGGTTAATTGTGTCCAATGTGAGAAGATAACCTTTTAATTTGATTGGTACAATTTTAACCTTGGAAGTTGAAGTAATTGAGTGAAAATCAACTTGTACGCCGCCTGGTCAGACAAGTGGTGACCGCCAAACATCATATAGAAGAAATTTAAAACGAAAAACTATTCAACTACTATTTTTAAGACCAGCAGGCAGAAAGTCAACCAACAGTAACCAGTCTTAAAATCAGCAGAAACAAGTCAAACAGCAGAATTGATATGTGTCCAGCACAAACTATTCAGGCAGCAGATACATTGTTTCACCAGCATGATTGGATACTACCAGCAGAAACCAAGTGACTATGTGGCAGAGACCAACCAACCAGCAATATCAAACAGAGCACAGCAGAAGCGAAGTTGAGACAGCAGAAACAAGTTACTACCAGCATAAATAAGTTAGCCAGCAGGAACTTGATACGACCAGCACAAACCAGTTCAGCAGCGTAAATAGATGTATTGGCAGCATAAACAGCGCTAGCAGCATGAATGTATTCAGCCAGCAGAAATAGTCAACCAACAGCAGAAACCATGCAGACAGCAGGAACACACACCCCATCAGCAGAAATGAATCCACCAGCAGAAATAAAGCATCCAACAGGAACGATAACTGATAGCAGAAACATAGTACGACCAGCAGAATCCAACCTGTCAGCAGGAATAATGTACAACTAGCAGCAGTATTGACTACATGCAATCACAAGAAAAATAATAT
>BQNB010006544.1:65501-97096 GCA_026074375.1 Tanacetum coccineum | reverse complement strand
TATATATATATATATATATACAACTAAAAATAAAAAAGACTAATAAATTTAATAAAAATATGTAAATTATTTAAAAAAAATCCCTTTATGATTTATGGTCTCCGCCGATAGACCGATATATCGCCGCCAAGACCGATATATCGCTTAAAGGTGGTCGACCGCCGAGATACCGCCGAGCGATTTTTACAACACTGGTGGTTTATATTCAATAACAAGTACAAAATAAAATACATTTAATTCAAATCAAACATAATATCTGAGTTGTATATTTTGTTTTTAAAGGCTTATATATACTTAAACGGGTTCACGTGTTAACCTGTTTATTACTTACTCAACCCAACCACGACCCGTTTATTAAACGGGTTAGACGGGTTCACCTGTTTTTACCCAAACTTGTTTATCCTCAACTTAAATCTGTTTAACTTCGTGTCGGGCTCGTGTCGTTTATCGTGTCGTGTCGATAATTGTCGCCCCTAAATTATATCAACTTCTTTCATAAAGATCAACTTGTATTATTTTGAAAAAAACAACGTCTACGAAAACAATTCATAAACAAAAACGAAAACAAAAACAATCATAATCATCATCCGATCCAATATATATCAGATGCACCATGAAAGTTGGCAAAGATAACGACGATCACATTAGATTGCTAAAGATGAAAAATCACGTTCATGCAAACACGGAACTGCAAGTTACATTCTTGATGCCAAGAATACATGAATAAAACAATCGTCATCATATATTTCTACATCGTCTTTGTCGGCATGGTATTCATTTACGATTTCTGCATCATCATCATCATCAAAATCGAATTATTATCATTTTTCTGCATCTTCGTCATCATCAAACTTTATTCCACAACGTTAATAAATCATCGTAATCATCCATCATATCCTCATCGTCATCGCATCACACCATCATCGAGCATCAACAGCATCACTGATCATCATCATCATGGATTTCAATATTTATCATCGTCGGCATCATATTAGTTTATAATACATAGAAAACAAGAGTCGAAATCATAAAGTAAGAATACATATCGAAGAACAATAATCATATAGGTTGTCAACCTAAGATTGAATTGAATCCATAAAACGAATATTGAAAATTGATTTGGACTGACAAATTGTTCGAACGAGTCAAAATCAATAGTGAATAAAAACACCCATGGACGATTTGGTTTTCAGTCTTTAATGGGTTGCTAACCATAGATTTTAGTGAGAGAGAGAGGGTTAAAGTGATGAATTAATATCCTTAATTTGTGCATAAATGAAAACTGCAGTATAGAATTACGCAAATAACCTTGCCCCATTGTTATGCTTTAAAAAGGCTATCTTAATTACGAAAATGCCTAACATGATTTTAATCTTTGATCAAGTCAAAGTCAAGATATCCAATGGTTTTATTTGAACTCTTGCCTTGGAGTTTATTTTGATCGTCATTAAAAAAGACAAGATATAGAGAGGAATATTCTCATAGAATACTTAATATAGGATATCATATAAAGGTAGAAAAATGGAATAAGATAATTAGAAAGGCAATGATAAGAAAATGTACAAAATCATGCACATAAAATAAGAGATTGAATGTAATTTCTTCCATATGTCAATCACCTATCCATCTATATAATGACATACCCTACAACAACACATCTCACATGAAACCTAAAAACAGTCGTCTGTTATTCTTCTGTTTTGCAAATGATGTCGAAGCTAACTGTTTTGCTGTTCCCATGGTTAGGCCATGGACACATCTCATATTTCCTTGAACTAGCCAAAGCTCTCAATGACTCGGACCGTTTCAGTATATACATTTGTTCCACTGCTGCTAACCTTGTTTTCGTCAAGAAAACCTTGAGAAACGAGCGTCTTTCACTCTCTATCAAAATCATTGAACTTCTCTTTCCTGAGTTAACTGACCTTCCATCTTAACTTTACTTCAATAATGGCCTCCCTCTCCATTTTATGCCTATTCTTAAACAAGCTTTTGATCTGTCAAGCCCTAGGTTTTTGGAAGTTTTGGAAGATTTAAGTCCCGATTTGCTCATTTATGACATACTTCTACCGTGGGCTCCTGCGGCGGCTGCTGGCCTTGGAATTCCTTCTGTGGTGTTCATCACCACTAGTGCTGCTGCTTCCATGTATCACTTTGAGTTGAATGCCCGCAAAGATGATGTTCCTTTTCCATTCGGCAACATTATTTACTATCTTAAGCATGAGAATGTGAAGGTAGTAACTAACGCCAAGGAGAAAGGAAGAAGATCGCGCCACACAATGTGTTCAAATATTGTTCTTATTAAAACTTTTAGGGACATTGAAGGTAAGTATGCTGACTACCTTTCTTTTTTGACCAATAAAAAGTGTGCCAGTTGGTCCACTTGTTGTGGAACCGTACTGTCCCGATCTGAAACAAAATACTATAATGCAGTGGCTTGATACAAAAGCAATTGGATCGACTGTTTTTGTGTCTTTCGGGATTGAGTATTTTCTTTCTAGTGATGATTTAGTAGAAATGGCATATGGGTTAGAGATGAGTGATGTGAACTTTATTTGGGTTTTAAGATTTTTAAAAGGTGAAAAGAAATAGATCTTTCAGAAGCTTTGCCATCAGGATTTTTTAAAAGGGTCGGAGATAGGGGTTTAGTTGTTAAAGGATGGGATCCACAATCTAAGATTTTAGGACACAAAACCATTGATGGATTTGTGAGTCATTGTAGTTGGAGTTCAGTATTAAAAGCTATGAAATTTGGTGTACTAATAATAGCCATGCCCATGCATCTTAATCAGCCAATCAACGCTCGTTTAGTGGTGGAGGTTGGTGTTATATTGGAAGTGGTGAGGGTGAAGGGGCGTCTCACAAGCCACAATGTGGCTGAAGTTGTTCGGCAAGTGGTGGTGGGCGAACACTAATAACCAAAAACAACCCTAAAAAAAATAAATTAAAAAACTACCCTTCGGTCTGGGTATGAACCAAACAATTGATTTTAAAGCTTGATCGACCGAACCGTTCGGTCTTGGTAATGGGGTGTTTGGTCGGGTCATGTGGAGACCGACTAAAAGGTTTGGTTGGCTTACCCCTAGTCTAAGTACTCTCATTATCGTAGGGTCCCCATTGCACCATTTGGAACCTTGAAACCAACCAAGTATGCAGTAGGATTGTGAAAGGACACAAAAATGTACAATCGATTGTGTTGTTTGTATCAATTATAAAACTTAATCTACGGTCTAAAACTTTTTGATAATTTTTCAGGAATAAAAGAAGTAGTTTGAATCAATAGCTCAAAGCTTTTGTTATATATATTCACGTTTTTGTTACTCGGGTATATTTTTAGTTTTAGGTCGCCTCTTGTAACGCTTGAGACTAAATCGATCCTAATACATGATTAAGCGTTGAAATGATAACTAAAAGCTAAAACATTTGTAAAATTAAATTCGAAAGTTGCTCGCTAGTTTTTCCTCGCCCACCACCACTTGCTGAACAAGTTCAACCAATGTGGCTTATGAGACGCCCTTTCACCCTATAATTTGTACACCAAATTTCATAGATTCTAATACCGAACTCCAACCACAATGACTCACAAATCCACCAATGTTTTTGTGTCCTAAAATCATAGACTGTGAAGCCCACCTTTTAACAACTAAACCCCTATCTCCGACCCTTTAAAAAATCCTAATGGCAAAGCTTTTGAAAGATCTATTTCTCCTTCACCTTTTGGAAACCTTAAAACCCAAATAAAGTTCACATCACTCTTCTCCAACCCATATGCTATTTCTACTAAATCAGCACTAGAAAGAAAATACTCACTTCCGAAGACACAAAAATAGTCGATCCAATGGCTTTTGTATCAAGCCACTGCATTATAGTATTTTGTTTCAAATCAGGACAATATGATTTCGCAACAAGTGGACCAACTGGCACAATCTTTTTATCGGTCAAAAGAGAAAGGTGATTAGCATACTTACCTTTAATGTCCCTAAAAGTTTTAATAAGAACAATAGTTGATGAACTAGCAACACATTGTGTGACGCGATCTTCTTCCTTCTCATTGGCGTTAGTTACTACCTTCACATTCTCATGCTTAAGATAGTAAATAATGTTGCCGAATGGAAAAGGAACATCATCTTTAGGGCATTCAACTAAAAGTGATACATGGAGGCAGCAACACTAGTGGTGATGAACACCACAGAAGGAATTCCAAGCCTAGCAGCCGCCGTAGGAGCCCACGGCTGAAGTATGTCATAAATGAGCAAATCGGGAATTAAATTTTCCAAAAATTCCAAAAACCTAGGGCTTGACAGATCAAAAGCTTGTTTAAGAATAGGCATAAGATGTACAGGGAGACCATTGGTGAAGTGAAGTTGAGATGGAAGGTCAGTTAACTCGGGAAGGAGAAGTTCAATGACTTTGATGGCGAGTGAAAGACGCTCGTTTCTCAAGGTTTTCTTGACGTAAACAAGGTTAGCAGCAGTAGAACAAATGTATACACTGAAACGGTCCGAGTCATTGAGAGCTTTGGCTAGTTCAAAGAAAGGTGAGATGTGTCCATGGCCTAACCATGGGAACAACATAAGAGTTGGCTTCGACATCATTTTCAAATTGACTTTTCCAAATCAAATAATAGACATTCTTCTATTAGTTCATACTCATTTGTTAAGCTATAAACTTTAATAAAACATAGTTTTGAACAACACCTCTAAAGCACGACAATTAAATTGGTTGGTGTGTCCGAAGGGATAGACTATTGATATTTTTGTTATGTACAATACCCAATACAACACCATTCAAAGCGTTAGTTTCTTTTTTCTTTTCAATATCTTCTCCTAAAAATAAGCCCCATTCAACTATGATTTGATTATATGCAAAAACAATCAATCGTTTCCATATTTATATTTCTACACCGTGATTGAAACACAATCAATGATTTTTTTGGGTTACCCAGTCATTCATATGCTGTCACTGAATTAAGTTTGGTAAGTTTTTATTGTTTTTTGTTATTTTTTCTCTCGATTATATAATAAGCTATGTTTCAATATATGTTTAAATAATTCAATTAAAATCCGTTTTTCTCAATTGATTATGTAAATCGTAAAAAAAGTGCCTATGAAAACCCTATAAAAATTGGGGAAAATCGTTGATTGATAGGTTACGGATACAATTTATTACCTACTGTGCCTACATGTTTAAAAAAAATTAACATTCAAAATTTTATTTTGCGTTTTTTTTAAATTTGAGGATATCACACCCATAATAATTATTGATTTTATTGTGTTTGTCAACTATAATTGTGTTAAACATGGTAGTTGATATAATTGCTATTTTGTTATTTTTTCTAAAAATAATTACTAATTTTAGGGATTTTGTAACTATATAATTGGGGTATCGCTCTCTTCAATCCCACATCAACATTCAAAACCACATTATCCATTATCAAATCAAAAAATTGCCACATTCACTGTTGGGTTTATCAAGGATGTCTGCTGTCAAAGACAATATCACTTTTCGTGTATGTATTTTGCGTACTTGGATAAAGGCTTTGTATAACAAACAACATATCAAGAACATGAAAATGATACTCATGGATGAACATGTGAGATATATGTTTTTTTTTTCATTTTAGTATATCTAAGTTTTCATTTTAGTATATCTAATATGGTTTCTTTTGATATTATAATTGATCATGACACTCATTAATTATGCAGAATAACAAACTGCAAGCTTATGTGAGAATGGCGTTAGTTAACAAATATAAGCATCAACTTGAAGAAGGTTCTGCTGTAACATTGCAATGTTATAATCTGGGTGAAATACAACCAAAGTTTTGGATTGTTTCAAACACCATTGTTGAAAAATGTACTGATTTTAAAGATTCAGTTCATGGTTTTTATTTTAGACCTTTCAATACAATAATTGGTCTACAAGTTGAGGACGATGGGCAATTTGGTATGAATGTTTATTATTCTTTCAGATTGTGTTTTTGTGTTGTGACTGAAATAACACAATTCTTGTGTTTGGTGTGTGATTGGACAGGTGGTTGCTTGTGATGATCTTGATAACTACGATAAATATGAGAAAGCTGGGAAGAAGAAGTCACTTACACTCATTGATGTTGAGTTCGTTTTTCATTTTATCTTTTACTATTATTTCTGTAATATAAGTAACACTCGATGAACCAGTTTCATATATTGGTTATTATTTGTAGGGGTAATGAACTTAGATGCACGTTGTGGAGAGTATGCCGAATAGTTTTGTGATTTTTTAAATGCGTGTAATGATCATGGCAAAATCATTCTTGTGCTTCAACGGGCCATGATGAAGTTTTGGGATGGTTTAATCTTTTTTGCATATTTCAATAATATTGTTTTATTAAATTCAGTTTTGTTGAAGCTGATTCATATATTTTGTAATTACCATATTGGCAAAATGTGCGTTAACTAGGAGAGAGAGAGGGAAGAGGGGGGGGGGGGGGGGGGGCTGGGAATTACTTATTATTCCGTGTTTGATTTCTTCCATCGCGCCTCGACTCCTTGTACCTTTGTTGAAGAAAGGTTTGAAACCCTGTAGAGAATGAAGAGGGGCCAAAGATCTTCCTATAACAGTGCTTCTCGAGGGCTCCACTCTCCACCCTGAATAAGTAAGGCCCCGTTAGCTTGGCGAGATGAGGATAAGGTTAAGAATTGAAGGCCCCTTTAGCTCTGCCAGGCATGGACAGGGTTAGCTCTGTAAATGTGTAGAGCCATGTGTAGTGTGGTGTAGTTGTAGGCACTTCTAGGGCCCCTTACCGGCTACTGGATCCTCCAGTGCTTCGAGTTCTACGGACTTGCCATCCATTGCAGCAAGAGCCCTTTCATGAGCGGGGGAGGCAGGACTAAGCACAGTGCTTTGAATCAAACGTTGAATGAAATAGATTCTTTTTTCGATTCAAATAGGAAATCGGATAGGGGATAGATGGATCTATTCTTTCTATTTATATATATGACTAAAAAAAAGGATTTTTTTATAGTGATAGTAGCGTAGCAAAGAAGCCTCTCAAATCCTTGAATTTGGCCAGGAATAGACTGCACGGCTTTGGGCCCAGGAAGCGAGGGAATGAATGCTCGGCTGCTCTACTCAACTTCCTTCCTTTTATCCGTGCCCGTTCCGCATGCGGCTTCGCGCGCCATTGGCGTTTTGTTCTCTTATTCTTTCATTGGGACGGTCTCGGATGGACTCGCCGTTCTTTCCCAACTAAAATCGAAAAGGCTGTATCACATCGAGATGTCGATTCGTTTTCCGCCCCCAATGAGATGGGGAATTTATCACTCCCTATTTAGACTTTTTGGCCCTTCATCTTTCTGAATCGAGGACACGGCCCGGCTCGCGTCGTTTCAACAACGGCTGGGGGGGGGGATATCTTGATGTAGCTCGACGGAGAGATTAAACGGACCTCTTGAGGGATACTTAAGCCACTTTAGTGCATAATCCAGAAGGTCACTGGAGTGTTGGATGTTTGCTGAGTGCTGCTATAACTTAACAACCAAAAAGCTCTGCGGCGAACTTCAGGCCCCTCTGAGTTGGCCACGGTGCAACAGCCTCTTGACGCCCACACCGTTGCGACAGGGAGGGGGCTTTCCAGCTGCCCTACCTTTGCCAATGAGGTGGAGTGAGCGAAACGACCAACACTAGATTCGATATGTGCAAGATCAACCCCAAAAAAAATAAAAAAAAAAAAAATTAAAAAAAAAAAAATAAAATGAGCCAATTAATGTTTCTAACTATTTTAACACAATCACAATATAAACAACAAAATACTAAGAGTAAGTAAAAGATGAAAGGTTTAAGAGATTTAGAACACATCTAAACAAACCTAAAGCCGAGGAGTTATATTGGTTCCAGCTACGAAGCTCTTCTTTTCTTACTCCACTCCTTGAGTATCCGATTAAAGATTTGTAACCCTTGCCTTTTTCTGTGATTAAAAGAAACCAAGAAACGAAGCCCCAGAGTCATTATTCTAGGCATACGAAGCTAAAAGTCTCAATTCTGACCCGTTTCTAAGCTATAAGCTCAAGACTAGGTTCTCTAAGCTTATATTCTATATTCATACCTTTATAATGTTCATATGATCATGCTAAAATCATAATATAAAGCTTTGAACTCAAAAACCTATGTGTTATACCTTTTTGATCCAAAACCGTACACCCGAAACCCTAATTTCATGTTTTTTCTTAATCTATAAGCAAAGCTTGTAAACTATTGTTATAATCTATCCCAATAAGCTTAACTAACATTAAAATAAGTGCTTTGATAAGTCATGAAATAATTTTAGCTTAAAACCCGCGCGTTTTTATTTTAAAACCCTAATATGACCCGTTTTGCTTCCTGGCTTAACGAATCGTTAATTTAAACTTGTGTTATGTTAAATCTTCATATTTTAGTTTATTATAACTTATAAATGTCTATTGAAATTTTAAAATAAGCTTGCATCGCAATTTGGACATGTTTTGTAAAAATTATCCATGCAAGGGGTATATATCGTAACTTTCAGAAACTTATAGCTAAAATGACTAAAAGTGTCATTTTATCAAAATTATAGCTACAAGGGTCTATTATGTCACTTTTCAAAGTGCAAGGTTTACTTGGTATATCTTTTAAACTTGAGTGACCAAAGTTGTAAAAGTGCAAACTCCAAGGGTATATTCTGCCACTTTTCAAACTCAAGGGTCTAAAATGTAACATTTTGAAAAAGTATAAAAACACGTTCAAAACATTACAAGACATAACTTTAATTAATGCTTGACGTGCTTAACATTTCCAGATATTGAATAAAATGCTTAAAACTGCTTATGTTATAACTATTATATCATTCATCATCGATGTGCTTTCAAAAATCATGTCCCGGATTCATATCATACCACAATACTAGGGAGCTTCATATTAAGGAGTTTCATCTTGGTATTACGTTCTGACTGAGTTGTTGGGTTTACGATTTAAAGTGCCCTAGCTCCTCAAACGTTTACTGAATGACTTCTGAATTATGATGGCCCGAACGGTGTTATGATAATTTTAATATCAAAACCGACATCGATGTAAAATCTTACATATTCAATCAAACTAAGACTTGACATATATTACCCCAGGTTGCCCGTGACGAAGCCGTTACTTTCATTTCATATACATTTGCTATCAATTTCCCTATAACTGTTCAGGTGAGTTCATAGCCTCGCATTTCAATCTTTTTATAAACCCGCGAGGGGGATACATGCTATAAACATGAATGCAATTATTTCTGTATGCTATTTCAATTTACTATTGCCTAAGTAACTGCTTTGCCTTTAAGTCCCCATAATCATGAACCGTTAATTACTCTCCGTAGTAAGCGCGAATGATGTGAATAGATCTATTTGGGCTGGACTCCCCGTTGGTGTACCCAGTTACGTGTAACCAATTGCACATCATTAGAAATCACGCGGGTATTTTGGCAAAGGTACCCGCAGGGGCTATAACGTATCACCATACCCTAAGGCTTCGGATTCATGAGCTAATGGCAATAATAAATATGTTTTCAATACCGGGTGTATATCAACGTAACCCGAATATCGCATTTGCATTCAAATTATATTACTTAAACCTATGGATTTCACTCAACCTTTGTGTTGACTTTTTAGCATGTTTTATCTCAGGTAACTAATGGCACGGAGTGAAAAACGGAGTGTACAATGACACGAAGATGGAAAAACCGTTATATTCAAATGTGTAGTTAGATTCTGGAAACCTCTCTTTTGTAAAACTCAGAAGAAATAAAGAATGCCTAACTTATTTTCATAAACACCTTGTTTGATTCGTTGTCCTATGATTATGACTGTTTGTACCTTGCAGTAAATTACTCAGATTACTTTCCCCCCCCCCCCCCCCCCCCCCCCCCCCACCACGCTGCTATATGTAAAAATGGGGGTGTTACATAACGCACCATTTTTCTTTTTATTTTCTTTTTTATCTTTTAAAAAGTGAGTGTTTGTGTTAGTGTGTGTGTGTGTTTTGATTAACTCTGTGTGTGTGTGTGAAGTGTGTGTTTTGATCGAGTGTTTGTGTGTGTGTGTTTTGTGTGTGTGTTTTGTGTGACAGAGAGAGATGAAGAAGAAAGAGAGATGGGTATAAGAAATAGTTTTTTTATTTTATTTTTTATTTTTTTTATTTATTGTAATTTGTAATTTTAATAAATGATTAAATATTTAATTTGTTTTAAAAAAAATAGAAAAAAATGAAAATGATGAGACCCAAAAAGTGGTGTTATTTTGGTGTTTTGGTTACCTGGGCTTTTTTTAGTGTTGGTGTTGGTATTATGATGTTAAAGCTGACGTGTCACCCAAAAAAATGATGTATGGGTGGTATGACATGTAGCCGTCTAAAGTTTGAGGGGGGCTTGATATATTTTGAATTTCTTACACACCAATAAATAAACTAATTAGTAAGTTTATCTTGAACTAAGTGTCTGTCACCTAAACTATATCATCAATGCATGTTCAAATATATCATTATGAACTAGCTACTTTTCTTCATAAAACTCAGCCTCAGATTATAAATGGCGAAAATTTTCTATTTGGATCACTCAGGAAGTGTTCTACAAAATAAAGACTATTTCTTACGGTTTATCAATTTGGACTTTCATTTCGTGACCCAAAATACATGGGTCACGTAATACACGGGTCCCTCCCCATATTGGTCCACGTCTCTCTTTTCTAATAAATAACCCGCCAAAAAAATTCCCCCCGGCCCACCTTGTCATATCTCGGGACTAGGGGTGTTATCGATTCGGGTTATCGGGTCTTACCGGGTCGGGTTGAGTCGGGTTTTGAATTTTAAAAACTCACCCGCAACCCGACCCGATAAGGAATCGGGTTCTCGGGCGGGTGGTATTCGGGTCGGGTTATGTCGGGTCGCGTGATTCGGGTTATCGAGTGGAGTCATTGTAGAATGTCTTTAACTTAACTCGCGCTTATAAATTGCCCTAACGTAATAGCTGACGTAGTTAAAAACCAAAAATTATTATTGAAACATTTGATTATTTATGCCTAACCAAGATTCTTACATGTTATCATTTACTCTTTTTAAGTTACGCTTAACTGTTACCAGGCTACTGGTACATCACTACATCATTACTTTACAGATCATAAGAAAAACATAGCTTTCAAATGTTTACGGTTTCTTAGAAGTGTGAAGAAAATAAAGCAAATACACGAAACTAGATAGCTTACTCATGACTAACAATTTACCATATTTATAAATTTATGCCATTGTCTTGACTCGAAAATATCACCATCTACTACCCTTACCATCTTTATTTCACTTAAAAGACGAGCTATATTGATGATCAGGACGAGATGGCAACATAAGGTATTTAGGAAAATTGAAAGTTGGCGATGTGTATTTTTCAGTTAAAGAATGGTCTTTTAAAGTTGTTTTATTATAATTTAAAATGAATAGCTAAGATTGATCATAAATCTCCAGTTATTTTTATTGTATCCAAAATAACACACAAAATACACATTGCTCATTAAACCTACCATACCATACATGAACGCAACTACTACATCACGTGAATATAAAAATGACTATTACAACTTACATTACCCCATCACAAACAGTCAGCGTTCTACTGGCGGGGGATTGGGAACGAGAACAAACTCACCACAAATAGCCGACGATCTACTCAAGCGGGGTTTGCCTTGGGAATGTTAACTGAACCCTTCTAAAACAAAAAGTCTTACCAAGTGCTTATTTTGATAGCTTATTTCAGAGGATTAGAAAAAGAAGACAAAGAATCATCATATAGCACTACAACACAAGTGGGCTAATACTAACTACTGTAGTAATCTGTGCAGAATACCCGTGATGCAAATGTCATTGCCCGGATTTGCAACAATTCCTACCTAGCGTTAATGCTCCATGGAAATTAAATTGCAACGGATTTCTAACGGGAAAAATAAAGTTGCAACTGTTTTCCAACCAAGAAAAATCCATTGTAAATTAGCAACAACTTTTGCAACGGACCATATTCCAATGGCTTTGCTACAACATATGTTACAAGGAATTTGCAACGAACAAAATTTGCTACGAGATTGCAACGGCATAAAGTAGGATTGGGTTTTGCAACGGTAAGCAATTGTAATGGATATGCAACGGTGTAAAATTGTGACGAGTTTGCAACAAAGTCTAACCGCAATGGTTTCGTGACAAAAAGATGAAATTTCTAAAATAAAACAGTAAAAAAACTGCCATATTTCCATAATATACAAATAGCGAAAACTAAATATATATGAACGCACAATTGAAACCCAAATTAATAAATATAAAATTAGCAAACTTCATAATTGCAACATAATAAGTAGAACTAAAAGAAAATCAGTCTGTTTTTTAAGGACTTGTAACCGTTTTCTATGTCGTTGCAATCGGCAGGTAACTAGTGCAAAAGGCTGAAAATTCGCAACACATTTGCAACAGAAAATGCAACTTTCTTTTGTTAATATATAATTATATATAAACAATCATCATCCGTTGCAAATCGTTGCAAATTTTCAAATAGATTGCAACGGAGATTGCTAAGTAAATCACAATATTTCTTTTACATTTTATTTTAATTTTTCGTTGTAAATCCATTACAAATTTTCGAAAATTGAAACGGGATTGCATCGGTAACTAAAAATAATTTCTTTTAAATTTAATTTTAATATTCCGTTGCAATTACGTTGTAAATTTGCAACGAAAATGCAACGGGATAATTATAAAAAATGTAAAATAAATTACTTTGTTTTTTGCAACGGATTTGCAACCGTTTTGTATTCCATTGTAGTGTTGTTGGTAATCCGTTGGAAAACGGTTAGAAATTTCCAACAGAACATTACCGTTGCAAAATTTCGTTACATTTGCATGTTTGTGTAGTAGTGTAGAGGAGGAGGAGGAAAAGAATTATCAATTAGAGGAGGAAAATAATTAACAAGTGCACGTGTGCAAGTGTGGTGGTGGGAGGAGGTGGTGGTGATGCCTGATGAAGGTGGTGAAGGAGATGGTCGCCGGTGGTTTTTGATAAAGTATTTTCATGTTTTTTTTTGCAAAGTGATTTACCAGATCTGCTTTTAGTGCTTCTTAAATCCCCGGCGACATGTCGCCGGGGAAACTTTGAGATTTGTCCCGTTATTAAATTTAAAATTGGGGCCCGGCGATAATGAAAATTTTTGTGGTAAGAATCCCGGCGACTAGTCGCCTTGGAATGTTTTTTTACAAAAGAACATTTAATCATTTTTTATAATTATATATTCTTATACTTATTGTTTGTACATTAGATGTTCAACGGATGAGTCGATGTGTTATCGTTGTACATTAGATGTTTAACGGATAAGTCAAGATGTTATGGTTGTACAATAGATGTTCAACGGATAAGTCGATGTGTTACCGTTGTACAATAGATGTTCAACGGAGGAGTCGATATGTTATCGTTGTACATTCGATGTTCAACGGAGGAGTCGATATGCTACGCTGTATATTAGATAGTTCCAACGGATAGTCGGATGCTATGGTTTGTACATTAGATGTTCAACGGATGAGTCGATGTGTTAACCGTTGTACATTAGAATAGTCACCGGATGAGTCGATATGTTATCGTTGTACATTAGATGTTCAACGGATGAGTCGATATGTTATCGTTGTACATTAGATGTTCAATGGATGAGTCGATATGTTATCGTTGTACATTAGATGTTCAACGGATGAGTCGATATGTTATCGTTGTACATTAGATGTTCAACGGATGAGTCGATATGGTATCGTTGTACAATTTATTTGATATATTTCATTATAATG
Organism: Tanacetum coccineum; assembly: GCA_026074375.1. Lineage (NCBI taxonomy): Eukaryota > Viridiplantae > Streptophyta > Magnoliopsida > Asterales > Asteraceae > Tanacetum > Tanacetum coccineum. The sequence goes on along the minus strand of BQNB010006544.1, from coordinate 83,260 downwards.
ATGATAGTCATATCAAAGGTAGCAAAACTACTTAGAAATCACCCATAAGTAGCTAGAACATGATAAGTACTACTTAATTAATTACATAATTGACTAGTTAACATAGATAACACATACGAAATCAGTCGTAATATCCATATGAGTTGAGAGTGAGCTCAAGTGAGGCCCGACCATCCACGTGGTACCTCTCATGAATAGGAAACAAAGGAAGTGTCTCACTCTTTGGTGAATTATTTCCTTCTTGATCTTCCTCTTCGCGATGATCAACGGATGAGTTCTATAGCCAATACGTATACATTAGATGTTCAACGTATGAGTTCGAGATGCATGGTGAAACCATAATATGGTTCAACGAAAGTCTATATGGTATTTTGTCATTAGATGTTCAACGGATGAGTCGAGATGGCATCGTTGTACATTAGATGTCTAACGGATGAGTCGAGATGGCATCGTTGTACATCAGATGTTCAACGGATGAGTCGAGATGCTATGGTTATACATTAGATGTTCAACGGATGAGTCGATATGGTATCGTTGTACATTAGATGTTCAACGGATGAGTCGATATGTTATCGTTGTACATTAGATGTTTAACGGATGAGTCGAGATGGAATCTTTGTACATCAGATGGTCAACGAAACATAAAAAAAACAAAATTTATTGAGTCAAGATGGCATCGTAGTACAGTCAGATGTTCAACATGAAGGGATAAGTCGAGATCACAATTATTTGATATATTCATTATATTGATGATATCCATTGATCAAAGGTACAAACTACTTAGAAATCTCCCATAAGTAGCTAACAATGAAAGTTACTATTTAATAATCACATAATTGACTATTAACATAGATAACACATACGAAATCAGTCGTAATATCCATATGAGTTGAGAGTGAGCTCAAGTGAGGCCCGACTCAAGTGAGGCCCGGCCATCCGCGCGGTACCACCCATGAATAGGAAACAAATAAAGTATCTCATATCTTTTGGGCTTGATTTTGTCAAAGAACGAAAATGAACCAACTCCCACACGCGATTTTGATTCAAAATTTGGACCAATTCCTCCTATAACCCTATTCTCTCGACCAATTACTCCGCCAAAATACTCCTGCCAAAAATCCCTCCAAATACTCCCTCCAAAAAACTGTTTTTTTAAACATAAAAGTACATATTATCCTTACAATCACCAACATATCACACACATTCTTACCATCACAATCACAAACATATCACGACTATTGAGGGGGAAGATGGTGCCATAGGAAAGCGTTTTGCGTGTTCGTTGTGGAAGCCGAATATGTAGTCAGCGATAATCATATAAACCTAAAACTCATGTAAACTAACCATCATGTCCCACGATCAAAGGTGAACAATCACATGCTTTTCTGTGTAATATACAAATAATGTGGTTAGTTGTTAAAAATTATTATCTACTCTTTAACAGCCTCGCCAAAACACTATTTTGGATGTGAATTTTTTTTATGGAAAGAGGAACGAGTCCGTCTATTGGTGGTTCTCCTGGAGCTTCAACGACCTATTTATTCTCACTGTATCCTTCATTCGACTCATATGTATTCACCATGAACATCAACACCTGGAATGTGATTAATTACACATACCATATTTCCCCACTAAAAACGGGAACTTACATGACTAAAACGTACAAAAATACATTGTATTTGTATGTTTTCACTTATATTGTACAGGAAACGGATATCCGACAAAAGGACAAAAAATCAAGCCAAAACGACAAAACCGAGCACGGAACGGAAAGAGCCAAAAAGTCAAAGTCAAAGTCAACCAAAGTCAAAGTTAAAGTCAAGCCCGAGAAGTAGCATTGGAATGAGCATCGAAAACCGAACCCGAAAAAAAAGCCAAAATGTCAAAGTGGGCCCACCCGGGTCAACCCACTTATATATTACACTCATTTAAAGCCCAAAGTCTAAATAAAAACCCAAAATACTTTTTATTATAAAACCAGGCCCAACAAACCGTCCCAACCCTTAAAAGCACTTAACTGTCGTTAGCCCTCAATCCTTTTCATAGTTAGTCCAAAAGGACTAACCATGCAAACAAACCATATAACCTCAAGGACTAATTTTGCCAAGTCCCTTATAACATTTACACCACATAGGACTATTCTTGTAATTAGACTATACAATAACAGGGACCAAACTTGCCAAACCTTCAAACTATACCCTGCTCACTACAAATCAATTTACCCGCCAAAACCAACCCCCACCACTATTCATCATCTCCCTCATCTGTCACTTTCATTTCCTTCACCACATGACAAAACTCCCTTAACCCCACATCACAAACCCCCAAATACACCTTGGCAATCCCTTGCAAGCTCATTCGACAATGAAAGAAGACAATAATTTAAGGGCTAGGATTTGATAACTTGGAGGACACACAAAATTGAAGGGCTGAGATGAAGCTTGGTTTCTCCTCACAACAAAAACACAACAAGCACAACTCAAGACTTAGCTTTTCTATATAAATAGGGCTTAATTTTCATTGTAACAATATCAAGTGTAACTTAGGAGTAGGTTAATTTTAATTTTAATGTCATTTTAAATTCTGTCAATTTACTTTAAAAGTACTTGTAACCTGTTTTCAATTTAATGAGAAATTTCAGTGTTTAAGTTTTTTACAATTCTGTCTCTTTTAATCTTCAGGCATTAAAGCTTATTTTTTTGTTTACATGTCATTTCCAAAAGCACTCATAAGCCTTTATAATCTGTTCTATTTCCAAAGGCTTTTCCATATCTTTGTGATTTTCTATGTCATTTGAATCAAGAAGGAATGTTTGAGCTTTGGAAGATAAGCTAACCAGGAAGAAGCTTATGGGTGCTTAGATTTGCTTATTTAAAAGCTGGGTAGGATTTAGAGCTTAATAGGATTGAATTACCCTTATTTTAGGCAAAGGACATTTGTATGTTCCACTTCTACATTTTTAAGTCATTGCATTTGCTTATTAAATGCTTAACTTTGCTTATTGTGTGCTTATTTATGCTTAGTATTGCTTATTATATCCATTTGAATGTTTTTCATGCCTAAGTTTTTGCTTAAAAGTGATTAGTTTGAGATTGCTTTAATTCTGTCAATATTTAGTTATATTTGCCAAATAGAGTAGTTATATAATTGCTTATGTGTCAAAAATATATGCTTAATTGTCCTTAAATATCGATTATCCACAACCTGTCTTTAAAAAGCTTACTTAAATCTTGCAAAATCATTTTAAAATGAACTTATAAACTTAAGGGTATTTAGGTCAAGGATCCAAAATGGTTTCAGAATTGTGTCTTAAGGGTTTGGGTCACTAATCCAAATTTAACAAGTTCATTTGAGGTTATTAGATCTGTTTTTAGGTGTTTGATTTAGTTTTGAATTGATTTTTAAGGAATTGTGTATGGTTATACTCCCGCCAAATACTCCCTCCAAAAAACTGTTTTTTACCATAAAAGCAGATATTATCCTCACAATCACCCACAGATCACACACATTCTTACCATCACAACCACAAACATATCACACTGTTATTATGGTGAAGATGGTGCCATATGAAGCTTTTGCGTGTCGTTGTGGAGCCGGAGATGTAGTTCTGCGAGAATCGTATAAACATGAAACCCGTGGTAAACTATACTATGCATGTCCACGATCAAAGGTGAACAATCACATGCTTTTTTTGTGTAATATATAAATAATGTGGTTAGTTGTTAAAACTTATTATCTTTACTCTTTAACAGCCTCGCGAAAACACTTTCGGATGTAAATTTTTTTTGTGGAAGGAGGAACGAGTCCGTCTACTGGTTGGTTCTCCTGGAGCTTCAACGACTCCAATTTATTCTCCAGGATCTTCATCGACTCCAATTTATTCTCCAGGATCTTCAACACCTCCACGCTATTCTCCAGGAGCTTCAACACCTCCAAGCTATTCTCTGGGAACTTCAAGAAATGCAGAGTGCTCAAACTGCAAGCACTTGCTTGATAAGATAACGGTACTCGAGGCAACGGTGGATATGTATATGCATCCGGAACAACACACAGTTAATTCAGCCGCACTATTTCACGAAGTTTACAATAACATGGGAAAACTTGATTTGGAGTAGTTTGTCATTTGGAATGTAATTCGTATGCTTTAAGCGTCGGTTTGTAAGTCTCGTATGATTATCGTTCTAATATGTTTAAGTGTCTGTTTGTAAGTCGCTTGTGTTACTACAAGTGGTATGTATAATATTTAACTAAACGAATGTTTGTTTTTGTGTTACTTGACGAATGTGCATCTTGAAAAAGTATACGGTATATCATGTTCAACTATAGAAGGGTAGTGCATATCCTGACCGAACCAAGAAAACGGAGTGTTTTTTTATATAGTTATTATTTAAAACCACACAACGAACCGAGAAAACGGAGTGTTTTTTTATATAGTTATATGTTAAACGCATATTTTAAAACCACACAAGAAACTAAAATGTTTTTTTTAGTATTTATATATTTTAAATAATAATTATATATTTTATAAGTATCTTTATAAATTATTATTTATAAAATATATAATTATAAAATATATTTTATAAATAATAATTATTTAAAAGCACAATTAAATATACAATCCCGGGTGACATGTCGCCCGAGAAAATCAGCGAGAAATTTTTTAATAAAAAGTTTAAATAATTATTATTGTTAAATTTTAATTAAATGTTTCTCGGGCGACATGTCGCCCGGGATAATCTAACACATTTTAATTAACGCTAATCACGACGATTAAACATTCACGTGAATTAATTTTTTTTGAAATGGATACCGATTGCTGTAATGGAAGTACTTGGATTCTCCTCATTCGGTTAGCTCCAAATCTTAAGTGATTTTTGAAGGTGTTTGGATTACGATAGTTGTGGCACCACCGATTTGACATATCGCAATAAGAAATCTATAGTGATGTTTTCGGCCCCAAAAAGAATTTACTTTTTGATAGCATTGTGTCTACCTCTTTTGTCTGGTGTAACTCTAGACGTAAAGCCACGTTTGGTTTGGAACGAATGGCTTAAAACCACATCATATATTGTCTATTTAACCTAGCTCTCGCTAGATGTTCCTTATTTTAATAAAATTTGCCGTTCAAAAAAAAACTGAATGTTTGTTTTTTGTGTTACTTGACGAATGTGCATCTTGAAAAAGCATACGGTATATCATATTCAACTATAGAAGGGTAGTGCATATTGGACCGAACCGAACCGAGAAAACGGAGTGTTTTTTTATATATTTATTATTTATCAAATATATAATTATTATTTATCATAGAACCTAGAAACGAACCTAGAAAATACGGCATATCGGCATACCAAATACACACTATATTTTTTGTTAGAGTATACGGCATGATTCGGACCGAAACGACCTCAGACAACGTAGTTGTTTTATTATAAAGTTATTAATTTTACAATTATAATTATAAGTAATAATTAATATATTATTTATATATTTTATAAATAATAAACAAATTAAAGTCAACGAAGTCAACACACTATCCCGGGCACATGTCCCCGCCGGGGATTAGGAGGGCAAATGGACCGGTTTTTTAAAAACCGGTACAAACACCGAACCGTTTTTTAAAAAACCGGTTATAATTTACCCGAAACCCGTTTTAGAACCTTTTTCGTTTTAATAAGCTACCGGTTATTTAACCGGGTTTAAACCCGGGTTTACCCCTGTTTTTTATTAAAATAAACCGGGTTTAACCGTTTTTATTTTATTTTTTTATTTTTATTTTTTATAACCGTTATGTGCGTTTTTAAAAAAACCCCGGTTTTAACCGGTTAAAAAAACCGGTCAACACTCCGCAGTCAACTAGCTGTTACAAATTAAAAAAAAAACCCCGGTTTTAACCGGTTTTTTTGGTTTTTTTTAAAAAAAATAAAAATTCCCAACGGCTAGTAGCCGTTATAATAGTCGTTTTTTTGTTTTTTTTGTGTTTTTTGATGATTTTAGGGCATGGATTGGTAGTATAAATACATGTAATGGGTTGGGGTTGAAAACACATCAAAAACACTCACTAATCTCTCTTTTTCTCTCTAATCGTGATATATATACTCTAATTTCTCAAATCCCTCTATAATGGAAAAACTCACAATACACAACAAGACAAGCTTCCACTAATATCCCTCCATTCCTACTCAGCCATGTACGAAAAGTTACATCAAATAAAGATGTGGTGGCGAATTAGACCAACTACTAGAAAAGACGATGTTTGGTCTACTTTTTTGATATTGTAATAATGGATCAATGGGGTGTAAAGACGCGTTGCAAGAAATGTAATGAAATTTTATAACCCCGCCGCGTCTAACACTACACTCCGGACTCATAACACGTTGTAATGCGGTAGCCAAAATAGAACGTCACAAGGTACTATTGGTGCGGATGGTCAAGTTTTTATATATGATAATGATGCGGTTCGACTTGATTTTACGAATATTGTCATTCAACAAGCGCTTCCATTCAACCACTTCGACAACGTCAAGCTTACGGAGATCATTAAAAGGAGGCTACAACCGCGGTATCAACATGTAAGTCGTACTACTCTTAGAAGTGATGCTTTTAAATTATGGGAAACGGCTAAAAAAGATATTATTGATGGTTTTCGTGATTATAAATATGGTGTTTCTATAACTACGGATACTTGGACCGCACCACATGGTACAACAAATTCTTATTTAGCCGTTACAAGCTCATAGTGTATTAATCCCTAAAATCATGGTTTTAAAGAAACGGACAATTGCTTTTAAACTATTTGGATTTATCCTCATACGGTATCAATTTAAAGAAAATTTTTACATGACACTTTAATTGAATATACTAGATAATGCATCCAATAATACTAAAGCTATGGAATTGTTAAAATTACGTATAAAACCCTCTTTATGATGGTCTTTTTTCTTTCATCCCATTGTGTTGCTCATGTTATAAATTTATACCGAGCAAGCGGCATTAAAAATAAGTTTGATAGTTTTAAGGATGAAATTTAGGTGTTATATTAGTAACAATATATAGTAACGAGTAACGAACGACAAAAAAACTAAAACGTTTCATAATAATGTGTTGAAGAACCCCATGACATTGCTATATAATAATACTAGGTGGAATTCCTTGCATGCTGTATGAAAATAAAATAAACTACAAAAGACAAACGTGAGACTTAACCTTTTTTAATGAAACACTTGTTAATAAATAAGACCTTTCGATAAGCGACCAAGATTGGTAATCTACTAAATGATTTAACTATTTTTTTTACCAAGTTAATTAAAGTGGCAACAACTATATTTATCGGTGTTTATACCCAACTAGCTCTTAGTTTTAAATCAAAATTTATGCTATGACGGACAAAATTAGACGAATTACAAAAACCTCACCTATTCAAATTTTATAGAAGAATGGTTAAAGTTATAAAAAAAGAAATTTGGTAAAATATAATGCTAATTTAACCTTTGGTTTTTACTTGTTCCGCGCACTTTATCCATGTTTAAATGTTGGAGCGAAGAACTAATATAACAAGAATAATGAACAATTTAGACTTATCCTTTGGGTTAGACGCTAACGACCCCGACCCCAACTATATAAACTCCTAAATTTTTAATTTTAACGATAACTTAAAAAAAATATTTGGAATTTATGCAACAAAATATGGTCAACAACAAAACCCAATTGTTGACCAAATGAGGGCCGGATCGTCCTCCCAAATGGCAAATGACATTAATATAAACCTTTATAATAGTTTATTTGAAGACGCTACAAAGCGTCAACGAACATCGGCCGCAACAAACGAGTTGAGACAATATATGGCTACAAACTTTTTAATAACTTTAAGGCCCGAAGAGTTTACAAACTTTGACATTTTGGCTTGGTGGAAAGAAAGGGAAATCCAATTTCCAATTTTATCCGCTATGGCTCGTGACTTATTAACGGTCCAAGCTTCGACGGTAGCTTCCGAATCGGCCTTTTCTATTAGCGGTAGAATTATATCGGAAAAAAGGTCAAGACTAACCCCCGAATCCGTGGAAGTATGTGTATGTTTGAAAGATTATTTGGACGGAGTAGATAGGGTACAACATGAAACATCGTTGGAAGGTCCGATATTAGAAGACGTTGAAGAAACTATAGCAAGAGAAGAAGTTGATTTAGGGATATCACCTCCGAATACCGAATTAGATGAAGGTGAGTTTGAAGACTTAGATATTGAACACGTAGATGTAGAAGATTTTTTGAAAGATTTAATGGATTGAGTATAACGGGTGATGGCAATGCCGAAGCTCGACATACTTGAGTACACTAATATGTTTTCGGGTGATGGCCATGCCGAAGCTCGAAATGTATTAGTATTTATATATTTTTAGTTGTATAATTGTATTGTTTAAATAAAATTTATGGTTGATTTTTTTAGTAATTTTTCAGTGCAAATAAAAATTATGATTGTATTTGTGCTATATGTATTCGGTGTATTTTTAATTAAATGTTGATAATTAACAAGTTTATATATATAAATGTACGAATATTTAAAATTCGAAAAATAATGCCGAACCGGTATAAAAACCGATTCCGAACATATTATAACCGAACAAACCGAACCGGAAAAAACCGAGTAACGAAAATTTTAACTGAAAAAAAACCGATTCCCGAAATTTATAACCGAAGGACCGAAACGAACCTAGAAAACGTAGTTTGTTTTCTATATAGTTATTATTTATCAACTATATAATTATAAGTAATAATTAATATATTATTTATATATTTTATAAATAATAAACAACTTAAATACATTATTTATTTGTATATAATTATAAATAATAAGCCCAAACTAAGCTTATGAAACAAAAGCCCAAACCAAAATACAAGCCCAATGCTACTTTCCCGGGCGACATGTCTCCCGGGAAACTTATGGCCACGTCACCCACATTAACCAATATCCTTAACACAGACAACGAAAGTCAATGCTAGTTTCCCGGGCGACGAGAAACTTATGGCCACGTCACCGGTCCAGGTAATTAACACTAATTGTTTACTTAAACCCAGCGAGGTTTTGGTAGATGAGCGGAAAAATTTGCCGCTCAGTTTTTCGTTGATTTTTTGGGTCAATCTTTAACCAATGTATCCCGGGCGACATGTCGCCCGGGAAACCATGTTCAAACTTTGACTAAAAAGTCTATCAGAATTGGTGCCACGTAGAACGTATTTTTGTCCTTTCGAGGCGACAATTGTCGTCCGGGAAACCATCGTCACCTGTTCTACTTTTTCTTGTAGTGCGTGAGTATTGCTTGATTTAACATTCATCGTCTTCAGTTTGCACTATTTTTTTTCAAGTTGATGATTAACAAAGATCTTTAAACACACGGAAAATTTAATGGTAAAACAAGAAGAATGAGATTAAGTACAATATATGTGTCACAAATCGAATAGGTTAGTCACATGAATTAGTCGTCTCAATTATTTTCCTAATTTATTTTAGTACATTCACTCGCCAAACATGAGCATCAATTTTATCAGAAATTCCTTACGGCTATTCATCGTTTGTACCAAACACTAAAATATACTCTCTTTTTTTCTTCAGTCTCATTTTATTTCTCTACGATTGCATTCTCTGCTGCAATTTTATTTTGTGTGATTCAGTCATACAAAATATCCCCTTAGAATCCTCGTAAATTTTACGAACCAGGAACTTTAAATAATAGCAATTTTATCTGGAATAAAATAAATGTTCAGTTTTATAAATGCGCAAAGTTACAAAAATATTCACTAACTATATTATTCATGTTGAAATAAATAGTCAAACTTATAGTGGTCAATCTTTAATTATGGTTGTTAGCAAATCCCATTTATTATATAAGTCTAGGGGATCAAGTTGTCACAAAAGTTTCTAAGTTTGGAAGTTTGGTTCAGTATGATGATTTTTTTTTATGTTTATAAAAGAATTTTGGGACAAGTATGATGATTTTTTTTTTATTAGCCCGAACAAAATATACTGCCCCCTAGACTTAGGTGGTTTAAACACACAAAAGCATTCAGTAGCGTCCATAATTTGTCAGTGACGTAGCAGCGACAACCGAAAATGTAGCCATGATGTGAGAAAACTAGTACATACACATAGAGAAACTTATAAGGCTGCGAGCCACCTCCAGGTAAAGCTATGGATCACGCATCCATGTTCATATTTTAGTAGCAATTTATAAGGATTCAAGTTATGAATACATAATTTCATTGGATTTATGAGACTAAACTATAATTAGCTAGATGTGTGGCTCTATTAGATACACACAAATTAAACTAGATTAGTGGTACATCGATCTTGCTCTTTTAGCTAGTCAAGTGGGACAAACCAACACCAGAAAGCCTTCATTTTGGACGCAATCTTTCTTCATAGTTTGTTGTGAAGCTCTCGTCAAGAAGAACACAAACCTAATGGCGTTATATATATCAGTTGTAGATTTTAAAAAATCAATTTTGTCAACAGAAGTTTGTAACAAAGTGATTCCATCCATACTTACATTCCCATCTATCAGCTATATGTGGACACACGATTCTTATTAACAAATAATGCTAGAAGTACATAAAGTTTAATGAAGAAAAAACATGCTAAGAAGCGTACATGGCTATTCTGGCATCTTGATCAAATAGCTTCAATTCCTTTAAGGTACAAAAACAGGTGATGGAGATTCTGGAGCTGGTGATGGTGATGGTGGATATGCTTTTTGGTCACATGGTAGAGGTTTTTGTTCACATGGTGGACAAGTAAACGATGGTGGTATCGCAGAACTAGGGGAAGGAGAAAGTGACGGAGATGGTGATGGATTGGGAGGGAAGTAAATCGGAGGTGAAAATAGTGGAGCTGGTGATGGAGCTGGTGATGGAGCTAGCGTTGGAGGTAGCGATAATGGAGAAGATGAAGATGGTGATGGTGGATCCAGAGACAAAGGTGGTGGATCAGGAACATGCAATGGCTGTTATCGCTACAATTAAACGGCTATCTTAGATAGATACTTGCCACACTGTGTCCTGGTTCGTTGTTCTGGCCTATCTTTGAAACAATTCCTTCTATCATCAAAACCGGCTAATTCCAAACAACTATCTGTTTGGTTCACTAAAAAGTTATACTCGTAATTAAAACTATCCAGATTCGGAAGCAAACACAGACTTTCAGGAATTTTTCCAGACAACATATTATGAGCCACATTCAATACCTCCAAACTCGTCATTTCCCCAATACTGGAAGGCAGCTCACCTTTTATCCTGTTATATGCTCAATTCCATCACTTAGATTCTTCAGCAGCCGATTGTTGTCAGGCAAACAAGAATTAAACCGTGTTTATTAAAACCAGCTCGTCTAATGTCTGAGGCCATAGTGGTTATACTTGATGGTACCATCCTGTAAACTTATTATTGCAAGAATCGTTACTGACGCAGGTGAAATTCTCCGATGATTTTCAGGTAAATAGAAGAAAATTGTTTGATTGATCAAAGTATGGCATCAAGATTTTGTTGAAAAAGCTTGTGAGGAAGTTACTTCAAATTCATTTAAACGGATGTTCTAAATATTTAAGTCCGGGAAGGGCCAAAACAAAATGAGGAAAGTTTCCAGCGAACCGATTGTTGCTCAGATCAAGCTCAAAAAGTATCTTAAAATTTAAGAATCTAAACGGGAGGTCACCTCAAAAACCGATTAGAATTGATGTGGAAAGGATAACAAGATCATATAATAAACCTAGGTGGTCGGGGAGTTTGCAGTCTAGATCTTGGTGGTTTAGGTCATTCTTGCAACGGTGGTCTGAGGAGTGTCAAGGGATTCATAACAGAAGACAACCTCTGTGTAGTTGCAGACATTGGATCCGACCCAGTTATTGGTCACACCATGTGGGTCGGACACAATAGCTGCCTTCCATGCTTGTAATGCAATGTAGGCATTTTTTATTCGTACGTTTTCAAAATCAAGAGATGGGTCGCACACGAAACTAGCATCTGGCATTTGGTGGGTGACGGCGACATAACAGATAACAATCAGGAATATGGTATGAACGACACGATGTCGCTCCATATCTTCGTTAACTAAAGAGTGTCGGGAGCTTAAGAGAGTGTCAAGTGTGAGGAGCTAATTAAGCTAAGCTAAGCTACTTGTTTAACTAAAGATCTGTTTTAATTTTCTCCTAATGACTTTTTCATATCAACAACAAAACCGCATTTAAATATGCTTGTCCTTAGCTTTCTACATTGCAATGTCCTTAGGTTTAATGTTTGTGGCTATTTTTGTAACTATGTACCACATGTTTCGGGTGTCAATTTATACCATATCCTCCATTGTTGTTTGGGATGAATTTGTGTGCCACTAAAGAAAATTTGATAGCTAGGGGTGTTGATCGGTTCGGTTATCGGGTTTTTCGGTTAGTTCGGTTAAATTTTTTTTGTCAACCCGAAAACCAAACCGAACTAGAATTCAACCGAACCGAACCGAGAACCGAAAACTGAATTCGGTTCGGTTCTCGGGTTGACCCGAATAACCCGAATTTTACTATTTTTTAAAAAAAATTAATTATTACATAAATATTTAGCAAAAAAAAATTATTTCAAGCATAAAAAAGTGTTTTTTTTATATTAGGATAAATTTTTAAAAGTATTATATATATTTATATAAATTCGGTTTTCGGTTCGGTTTTCGTTTCTGATTGCAAAACCCATATCCAACCCGAGAACCGAATTAGTAGTTCGGTTCGGTTCGGTTTTGGCAAATTCGGTTCGGTTATTAGTTCGGTTTGATTGTTTTCGGTTCGGTTCCGTTTCGGTTTTCGGTTTATTCGGGTTTTTCGGTTTTCTGTCCACATTTGATTTTACATGTTAAAAAAAATAATTCGAGCTTGGTTTGGGGTGTTTCATAAATGTGGACATAATTTGAATTTTTCTTTATATTACGCCTTTAAACAATTAAATTTTTATTTATATAATATTATAATAAAAATTCGTAAACACGTACAAAACACAAACTAATTCGTACATTTAATATGCAAAGTTATATTCAATATGTTCTCTCGTCACAATTAATACGAATATAAATTTATAATTATTTACATACTTCAAGTGTTCATTATTTATGTAAAATCATGTACGATGTGTAGTTAATTTTAAAAAAAATTCAAATCTCAGTTTTCACCCTTACTTAAATAAGAATATTCATAATGTGATTAGTTATATAATGTATGATTTAATCAACACGACAGTCATATATTTATTCAAGTTATTTGTACTAGACTAGATCTATCCGCTGCGCACTCGTATGAGTTAATGGTTAACTTGATTGTTAAATTCCAACAGTGTTAACCATAAGTTATTCTAAAGTAGGCAAATTAAAATTATTTTTTTCTAGAGTCAACGACATCAATCAATAATAAAAACATGTCCCTCACTAAATAATCGTCTATGCCATGATTTTATACCTGTTTCTCTTTAGAAAAGAAATTTGAACTCGTATTAAATATACCAATGTATCACTTACTAAGACCGTGACCATATGCTCGTTCGGTCGGCCCTAGGCAACTGCGTCCCCCCACTCCCCACGGAGACTGAGTTGCCCTAAATCCTCTTAGAAAATCAAATGAAGGGTTAGCTAGTCGACCAAAAAAAATTGGGAAGAAAGGTAGTCGTTACCTACTTTATTATACCATTGGGGGTGTTTGTTTAAAAAAAATTAAATCCACTTTCTTCAATTATATAAACCAATTTCTCTTCTTCTAGTTTCTCTTCTACATCTATTAACAAGATTCAAATCCCAACAATGAATTATGATCAATTTTTTTATGTTGATCTGAAAGACGATGGTTAATAGTTTTTCCTTAGAGTTTTTAATAACGTCACTTTGCTTTATCATGCTTCCACGTCTTATAAGTTTGTGATGAATGATTAATACAAGAAATAAGTTAAAATAATCTCTCCCTTGAACTAGTCAATGAATGAGCCGAATTTCTTTTTCCTTGGAAGCCTTAGATGATTTATGGAACTCTCATCTGAGTGAATGATGCGAATGAGCTGAGATTAAGGCTCTGTTTATAATATTCATCTCAACTACGACGTAGTTGATGGTATAAACTACACCGTAGTTATGCAGATTCACGCTTTCCATTTGCAGGCTAAATTTAACTACGGTGTAGTTGAAGTGGTCAACTACGCCGTAGTTGTAACTAGACATGTAATATTTGGTAACTCTTGATAACTATGGTGTAGTCCTTAAGGGGCAACTACGCCGTAGTTTTTTCTAAGCTTGCTTTGGACTTCAATTAAACTACGACGTAGTTCAATGTGGTAACTACGCCATAGTTATGTCGTGGCAGCATAACTTTCTTCACTTTATCCGTCTAAATTCTCGTGTCTTTCCGCTCCAATGTTCATACTTTTCTGTAAATGAAATATAAGGTGATTAAGTACATATTTTAACCATAAATTGAAAATTATAAACGTTTTATGAGGGATTTTGATACAAAAAGGTATCGAGCATTTGATGTTATCAAATAATAATAATAATAATAATAATAATAATAATAATAATAATAATAATAATAATGTTATCACATTTGATGTCACTACTTCTGGTCCTAAATTTGGTGATTGGTAGTGGAGACTCTCCACATTACCCTTTGCATTTGGGGGGCTTGGTGTGTGCTCTGATGGTCATGTTTTAAATTATGCATTTCTTGCTTCTAGACTTCAATCTGTCAATTTGCAAACTAAGTTGTTTTGACATTCTGATATTGTAACTTATGGGCCTGCATTTGATAATGCCTTGAGTCCTTTTAGTGCAAAAATGGAGATTGATCTTTTGAGTAACCCAAGTAAGGTTGTTGCCCCTAAACTCATGAAGATACTAGCATATATATATTTTACACGTGTTACTCAAACGGTCGAATCTACTTTTTCCCTATCTACTCGACAAATGGCTTTATGAAAGTCTCAAATAGAGGACCATACTTCTGACTGGCTTAGGGTAGTTCTAATCTCTGGATTAGGACAGACTATGAACAACAGGACTTATTGGTGTGTGTTATGCTATCGGTTGGGTGTTCCCTTATTCTCCATTTTGAAGCCGTGCTCAGCTTGCTCCAAGGCCTTTGCAGGGGATATTTATGGAGAACATGTTGTATCGTGTATCGGTATTGTCGGCATTAAACATTGACATAACATTATGCGTGATACTCTTGTCGACATCTGTTTTTGGTCTGGGATTTCAGCTAGTAAAGAAGTTGATATTGGGCTTGATGGAGGGCGGGACAAACCCTTACATCCAGCTGACATGTTGCTCTACTCGTGGGACGGAGGGCTCGATATATGTGTGGACCTGATAGGTTCATCGCCCTTGACGCAAACTAGGATGATCGAATTTGCATCAGGACAGGCTGTGATTGAGGCTGCATAACGTAAACGCGTTAAGTATAAAGCTAAATGTGCAAATATTAGATATGGTTTTATTCCCTTATCATTCTCTTCTTTTAGGGAACTTGAGAAGGATGCAGTGACTTTACTGAAGCGGATCCGAAGATTCACCAAGACTCAAGACATTAGGGCATGCATTGTTGTTTATATTTTTAATAGAACCGAATTTGCTATCGCTAAAGGAGTGAGGGCCCAGATAGTATCTCGGTTTCCCACTAATTTCTTGTAAAAATCATGAATTTTTAATAAAAGTGATGTTATAATAATAATATAATAATAATAATAATAATAATAATAATAATAATAAAATAATAATAATAATAATGGAGACTTGCCATCTTACCTTTTGCGTTTGATGGTTTTGGCGTCTATTCTGCAGGTGATGTTTGAATTATGCATTTATTGCGTCTAGATTGCAGTCTACTAGCTTGCAGAGTAAGCTCGTTGGACATTCTGGTATAGTAGCTTCTGGGCCTACCTTTGAAGATGCATTATGTGTGTTTAATACGAAAATGGCTGATATATATTTCACATGTGTTATTCAAACTGCATAATCTACTTTTTCCTTATCTCCTCGACATATGGCTTTGTGGCAATCTCAAATGGAGGATCAAACTTCTGACTGGCTTAGGGTGGTTCCGATTTCTAGTTTGGGACACACTATGAACGGTAAGACTTACCTTTTCGTGTTATGCTATCTTGATAAGGTAATTTGCAAGCCTGATGATATCTCATGTTAGGTTAGTTTGTTAGTCTTACCTTTTTGTCTTCTTAAGACCTTTTGTCCGAGGAGCAATCTTGAGTGCAGCTCTGCTATTAAGCGTCAACACCAAGAAAAGTGTATTGTTAATGTCATTTGATCATGGGGAATGCCGGGTGGTAGTTTGCTGCTTTTGAGGGAGACTTTGGCCGAGTCTTCCCCTACTGTTTTGGATGTTGATGACGATGACCTTGATTTGGGTGAGCGGAATATTAAGCAGTGCAAAAGGAAGATTTGTGATGGACATTATACTGTAGCAGTCAGAGTTCTTTCCTCTTCTGGTGTTGCTCCTTATAGTGAGGCTACCCTATAGGACTTAAAGACTAAGCATCATTTTCATCCTGCTCCCTCCTTACCATATATACCCATTGATCATCATCACCTTATCGCATCTTCGACTGTGGTTCTAAACAGAATTAAGAGTTTCCCCCGTGGTACATCTTGTGGGCGGGATGGATTGCTTGCCCAACACCTAATTAATTGTTTAATTGGAGCTGATGTTGTTGTTTTTGATGAGTTGGTCTCCTCTATCACCCATGTGGTGAATCTCTTTCTTGGTGGGAATTATCCCCTGATGTTGGGCGAGTATATTGCTAGTCCTCCTCTCACACCGTTGGTTAAGCCGGGTGGTGGTATTCGTCCTATAGCTGTGGGTACTATCTGAAGGCGTCTAGTCTCTAAGGTTAGTGCTATTATGATTGTCCATTCCTTGGATGGTTATTTATATGGTCTTCAGTTTGGTGTTGGGGTGTCCGGAGGAAGTGAGGCTATCCTTCATTCTGTGAATCATTTTATTGAGTCTTGTGGAGATGATGTTGGTCTTTCGATGTTGTTGGTGGATTTTAAGAACGCATTCAACTTGGTAGATCGAGAGGTTATGTTACGTGAAGTTCGTCTATGTTGTCCTGCTATCTCGCGTTAGGTAGAATTCTGTTATTCTAACCCAGCTAGATTGTATTATGGGAAGCACACTTTATGGTCGTGCCAAGGAGTGCAGCAGGGTGATCCCCTCGGTCTATTACTTTTTGCCCCCGTGTTACATCCCTTGATATGTAAGATTAGAGACTCTTTTAGCCTTTCTCTTCATGCTTGGTATTTGGACGATGGTACTATTGTTGGAGATACTTTGGTTGTTGGAAAGGTTTTAGAGTTAATCATGGAGGATGGGCCCGGGTGTGGCTTGCATCTCAACGTTGATAAAACTGAAGTTTTTTTGCCAAAGGAAGACCCTCAAAGCAGGCTTGCAGGTATTTCCCCACCTAATATTGCTCGACCCTTGCATGGTGTTAAATTACTTGGTGGGACTGCTAGTGTGGATTTTAATTTTTGCAATGCTCTTGTAATGAAGTGAGTGGCCAAAACCATTGTGCTTATGGATGCTATTGCCAAGATTAATGATCCTCGATGTGAGTTGTTGCTTCTTCGTTCTTGTACGGGTATTTCCAGGCTATACTTTACTATGTGCACATGTCCTCCCCGTATCTTTGAGTCTGCCCAACGTTCTTTTGACGTGGCTCTTCGCTCTTCTCTGGAACGTATT
>BQNB010006544.1:42021-64051 GCA_026074375.1 Tanacetum coccineum | reverse complement strand
TTTATAAAATTATTTTTATAAACTTTAATTATCGTAAACTTGCAAATGGCGTATCTTCTTCGTTATAAATCGGTTTTTCGAGTTCTCTATATGCCTACGATCCTTGTAACATGTAATATTCTATAAAATATAAAATAAATACATTATTTTTCAAATTCAAACATACCCTTTTGATCTTTTTGTTAAAAATATGTTTAAACTTGTTTTTATAACTTTTTAGCCTAGTTGATTTGTTACAAGTCTTCTACCATGTGTTATACCACAAGTCTTATATACTTAAAATCCTCTAACAATTGTTCAATGATCTTGTCCAAGAAATGTCCATGATAACAAGTCCTTACATCACTTTTACTTATAAACTTATTAAGTAACTAGTTTATATTTATACTTTTTATAGATAAGCCAACACTTGTATGATACTTATACTTCCATTACAACATGTATTTAACATCCATATAACATATGAAAAAAGTTCATTAAACCATGAACAAGTGTAAAAATCTATTTTACTTGTTAATATGTTCCCTAAATGGTGATTAACTATATAAACATAAAATCACAAATGTAAAGAGTTTAAGGTTTTTAGATAACCTTAATATGATGTATGATGAAGGGAAACAAGATCTAAACCCTAACTTATCAACAAAACCTAAGCTTTTAAATCAAGAAAACCCTAATTTCACTTGAAACCCTAATCTTGAACCTTTCTTGTTTAACCCTTTTAAACACTAAACCAAGCTTCCAATACACCTTAGATATGTCTAATAATGAACCTTGAACACTTGGATTACTTGTAAAATCAAAAATATGGAATGTATATGGGTTTCCTTTGTGTGTCATGAGCTAGAGAGCACAAGGAAGAGTTTTTGTGTTGTTTTTACTTAAGAAAATGAGTTGTGTGAAGTTTACTTGCATAATGTGCCTTTTATAGCAAGATTTAACTAGCTAATGGTTACTTTAACTTAACCATTGTGTAAGAATGGTATGGAAAATATGTACGATAGTATGGAGTGTGTAAGTATTTGGTAGGAGTTTGCTTCTTAAAGTTTATAACACATGATATATTACTTAGAAGTCAAAATAAATATCTTCCTTGTGTATTTTACATTCATATCCGGCCCTATGTATATATGGATAAGGAATTTGTATAAATATATAGTATTGAGTATAATTGTGGGTATTTGGTTGAGTATAGATAGATATTGGTGGTATTGGTGCTTCCGGGTATGCGTAAATGCATTAAATTGTGAAACGTAATCACTTTACATAACCAATAAAAATAAAATATAAAAAGTTGATTATTACTTTCGTAAAAATAATATATTGCTTGCTTGACGTAAACTTTAATTTGTTTGATACCCGTTTACGTTGAATGATGATTTTCAGTTTACGCGATTTAGCTAAACGTTGGAAATTTAAAATAGACGCGTAAAAGTTTAAAATAAATAATTGGATGTTCATTGATGTAAAAAGGTGTGAAAATGTGAGTAGTTACAGTCTCCCCGTGTTAAAAGAATTGCGTCCCGCAATTCAGTTCAAGTTGCCTTCCGGAATAGTGTTGATGAAGAGGTGTAAATGCTCGTCTTAATCCTCCTAATACATGCTAAGTCAATTTGCTATCTTAATGTAGAATTTCATTGGTACGGGTCTTAATATTTGATGACGTTTAACTTGCCGGCGAGTTGTCCTAGGGTGACTAATGATACGTCTTCGCCTTCTTGGCTTAAGATTTGGTGTAAGATGATGTCGACTTTATTGCAAGATGGTGTAAGAGTTTACTTAGTTATTATGATTGTTAGTTTGGTTCCTCGTGATAAATACGTTTTATGAATACGCACACAAAACTTGATATAAATAGAAAATTGTTTCTTGACAAGAAGTTTTAAGGTGACTACTCTCAGCATGGGCATGGTCTTTCCTGAATTATACATAGGTGATCAGGCTATGTATATTTGAGGACTAACGATGCTATGATAATTTTTGTCAAAATAGCGTTATAATTTCAAAATGGCTTACATGAATGATTAGAGAATTGGAGTAGATTGGCAGAAATTTTAAAATACATAGATTTGATAGATAATTTGAAATCATTCGTACAATACAACGGGAATTTAAGAGAAAATACAACAAGAATTCTTAAAGGAAATAGAGTCTAAGCATTGATATCATCCTCCATGTTGTTAAGGATTTGGCGAAAATTTTCATAATACGATAATTCGATAGTAGAGGGTTTCAATATGTTTTCCCTCCAACATACTACATGGTTTTCTTGATACACAACTTCCAATACAACAAATACATAATTCCAAAAACACGGTTCTATGGGTGAATTCCTGAGCTGACCAGGTGACTAACCACCTGAGCTTTCTGAAGTTCTCAAAGAAAAAAGATTTTGCTTCGTTTGATGAAACTTGTTGTGTAAGAAATGATAAAAGTGGTGTTTTAAGGTTTTTAGTTGAAAAGTAATGTGTGTGTGTGTGAAAAGTGAATAGTTTATACCATTAAGATGTTTTATATTTTGAAAAATAAAAATCGTTTGGGTTCTGCATTAAATGCGTAGTGGTAAAACTCTCACAAAATGTGGGTCCCTTGTCCCTTCGTGCATTGTAAAATCCCCCATTATTTGAGAAAGTAGGTAACCTTTTAAGAGAAAATCTGAATTAAATATGAGAATGTTTGTCTTTCAACTTAATAGTTACATTTAAGTTACCTTAAAAACATTTAATATTCAAGTCAGATCATCACTTAAAGTCTTTTTCTTATCAGGGACATCCTTTTCAATATTGAGCATACCCAACTCAGCGACCAATCTAGTAAAGCTAGGCTCAGCTATTGGTTTTGTAAAAATGTCAGCTAGTTGCAATTCAGTGGGTACAAAATGAAGCTCAATATCACCTTTTAAAATGTGGTCTCTGATGAAGTGATACCTGATATCAATATGTTTAGTCCTAGAATGCAACACTGGATTGTTTGAAATGGCAATGACACTTGTATTATCATAGATTATGGGCACCTTGTCATAAAGAACATCATAGTCAGTCAGTTGACTTTTGATCCAGAGGACTTGAGCACAACATCCAGCAGTAGCGACATACTCAGCTTTAGCTGATGACTTATCCATTGAGCTTTGCTTCTTTGCACTCCAACAAAATAACTTTCCACTAAGTATTTGACAACCCCTTGAGGTACTCCTTTTTGTCTAGGTTACATCCAGTATAACACCTCGTGTTTTAGGTCATTTTATGACATTATGTAATTCACAATTTATTTTTAGGGTTTTACGCGTTTACTCTTAAACCGTAAACGTTAAGTTAAATCGCGTAAACTAAAAATGATCATTCAATGTAAACGGGCATTAAACGATTAAATGTTTACATCAAGCAAGTGTTATATGATTATTATAAGGATAATTAATGACTTTGTTCATCTTATTTTTATTGGCTACGTAAAATGCTTACGTTTCGCAATAAAACGCGTTTCGGCATTCCCGGAAGTTCCAAAACCTAACTACGCTTAAACGAATACCCACGATTATACCCATTACCCAAAATAATTAATATAACATCATATATATGTATGTTATGCCGAAATTTTGAGGATAGAACCAAGACTTTTCAACCTTGCATAATATCTAGATATTTAAGAAACAAACTCTTACACCTTTATCAACTTGACTTGTTAACCTTGAGCTAGGGTTAGAAAGTAACCATGGTTAAGTTAATGAGATATTTTTACTATAAATACACATGCATGCATAAGTAAACTTTACCATAAACTCTTTACATGCAAAAATTCATTTTCTTCCTCTCTTTTGTACTCCAAAACCCACGGCTCAATTAAGCCATACAAACAAATCCATACTTTGATTTTCTAAGATTATACAAGCATACACACCTCATACTTAAGGTATTCTAAGAAGGTTTCAAGGGTTGGTTAAGCTTTGAAAGGGTTTTAACAAGTTATTGCAAGATTAGGGTTTCAAACCTAATCTAGGGTTTATAAGCTTGTAAGCTTTGGTTTTGAATCTAAACACGGGTTTAGAACTTGTTTATCATCTCTTACATCATCTCTAAGGTTTTCTTAATTCCTTTATACTTTTATTTCTTATAATTTTATGTGTTATATGTTAAATATGGCTATAATCACCACTAAGGACTTTTAAATATGTAAAATGAGTTTTCATTTATGTTTATGAATTTATGCACTTATTCTTATGTCATATGGTTGTTTATATCATGGAAAAATAAATGTAAAAGTTTGTTAACCTATGGATTAAGTATAAACATGTTTAGGTTAAATTAGGGTTTTATAAGGTTTCTTAATCTTCACATGTGAAAATAATGGAAAGTAAATTGTTAAACTTGTTAATCATGGACAAATGAAAAATATATGGACTAATAGACATTAATATAAGTATCACATATGTTACATATGGTTATTAGGGTTTTTAAAGTAAACTACTAAGTTAAATAATACATAAAACAAGGTTTTTATAAAGTTAAACACATAAATACTTAGGGGCTGTTTTAAATTCGAACTTAGACAGTAGGTAATGACATTTTATAAAAATAATACGCCTCATGACGATTCCATAATGATAAGAAACTCGAAAAACCGATCTATAACGAAAAAGATACGTTAAATACGAGTTTACGACTATAAATACTTTTATAAAACTATTTTTATAAAAGTTACTATTCATTACAGCAACTTTCATTTTTAAAACATCTAATATATGATATAACTTTTAATTACGAGATCGTACTCGAAAGAATCGCTAAAAACGGAACTATAACGAATAAACTACGACATTTTCGATAATTAAAGTTTATAAAAGTAATTTTATAAACTATGAACAGTAAAAGTACTATTCATCAGCGGACCCAACTTTATAAAATATAATACCTCTTTTAATAACAAAGACGTACTCGAAGGAATCACTAAAATCGGGATTAAAACGAATAAGTTATTACGATTACAAGTTTACACTAATTAAAGCCTAAAACGACTAACTAGCTGTCATGAACAGTAATTTTACTATTCATCGCAGAATCTTAAAAACTTGAAAATGTAATATTTTGATCACTCGTCTTACTACGAAGACGTGGACGTAAGAAACGCGAGCAACGGGCTTAAAACGACCAAATTAGGTCATTTTTACGAAAAGTATATTTATAAACGTTATCACATTAATAAATAAAAGTTTTTACTAAAACGATTAGTTCGGTGATTATGCTATATAGAATATTGAGTGGTTATCAAAGTGCTATACTACTAGGGAGTTTCATAATGAGCACTCTTCGGATGGCCGGTATCCACGAGTTGTTTGATTACGATTTAAAAGTGTCCTAACTCCTCGTACGTCCATGTCATGACCTTCTTTTAATTATGTATAGCCCGAACGAAATTACGATTTACACAACTATAAATTAATATTCAATGTTATTAAATAAAGTTACTCGGTACTTATACACCTTAATTTAAATAGGTTGCATCTATGCGTCTTGCATGGACGTTTTTATCTTTGATAATTTGGACTATCTGTAACCCTAAAGTGAGTTTCCATAGCCCACTTTTACATTATACTGATTACTATTTATTTGGGGGAGAACATGCTTTGTTTTATAAATTGGGACGTAAGTGTTTTAAATATATGGATTAATGTTTGCCTAAGTACGATAACCCTCCTGAGCCATTATCATGAACTGTTAATTGCATAATGTAGTTGTTAATTATATTATTTGAGCGTGAATGTATAAATAGATCTATTGGGATTAACCTCCCCGTTTGGTGTTACTATCACTGGGAACGTACGTTGACCATGTCGGACCTTGATGTTGGCTGTTACAACATCTGTACTGGCAAAATAACTGCTAAAATATGCAAATATAGGATGAGGCTTCGTGTCTGAGCATAGTGTCAACATAAATCGGATTTGAGTGATTGTTGTATATGTTGTAACATCACGGGAAAGTCTGCGTTCCAGCTAATTTAAATACATAAACCTAAGATTCACCACATTTTTGTTGACATTTTAAGCAATGTTTTCAGGAGGTCAATAGGCACGAGGTCCAGGATGCATTTGGATAAATTGGTTTTGGATTGCACTGTTAAAGACTTAGGTGCATCATGTTTCGGGAAATCTTATGTCGTCTTGAGTAACTATTAAATAAAGAACAAGTAAAGCTATTAAGCTTTTGGTAATATGTCTTTTATTTAATCCATGTAACAATCTAAACGACTTTTGTGTCGTTCTTATATATATCTTGTGCTGTTGATCTTGAAGTAACATGCCCCGGATCCTTATTCCGCTACGACCCATTTTGGGGGTGTTACATCCAGCGTAGTTTAAGTCTGAATATGCTTCCAAATCAAAGTCTGATCCTTTTAGATACCAGAGGCCTAGATTATGAGTTCTTTCCCGATACCTAAAAATTTGTTTTACAACTACTAGGTGGGATTCCTTGGGGTTAGTTTGGTACCTAGCACAAAGACATGTGGAGAATTAGATATCAGGTCTGCTAGCTGTAAGATACATCAGTGACCCTATCATATCATTAAACAAAGTCTCACTAACAGAGACCCCTAATTCATTAGGGCCCAAATTGTTTGGAGGAAGCATAAGGCATTTCACCGAGGCACTATCAGCTAGATCATACTTTTTGAGTAAATCTTTAACATATTTTTCTTGACAAATTGAGATTCCTTTGAAATCATGTTTTATTTAAATGCCCAAAAATAAGCTAATTCACCCATCATACTCATTTCATACTTTTTGGTCAGTAACTTAGCAAATTGTTTACTAAGTTTAACACTGGTTAACCCAAAGATGATATCATCCACATATATTTGAACAATTATGACATCACTCTTAGTTTTATAAGTAAAAAAAGTGTTATCAATGGTACCTTTGACAAACTTGTACTGAAGGAGAAATTTAGAAAGTGTTTCATACCATGCTCTAGAAGCTTGTTTCAGACCATAAAGAGCTTTATCAAGCTTGCACACATGGTTGGGAAATCCACTACTCTCAAACCCAGGTGGTTGTTGAACATATACTTCTTCTGAGATCTTTCCATTAAGGAAAGAACTTTTCACATCCATTTGAAATACCATAAAACCAATGTAGGCTGCATAAGCAAGAAATATCCTGATGGCTTTAAGTCTTGCAACAGGTGCAAAAGTTTCATCATAATCAATCCCTTCCTGCTGATTGTACCCCTGAGCAAACAGCCTTGATTTGTTCTTGACAACAACCCCATGCTCATCCATCTTATTCTTCCAGGTCTATTTGGTTCCAATAATAGTTTTGCAATGAGGTATAGGAACCAGAGTCCAGACCTTGTTTCTTTCAAATTGATTTAGCTCTTTTTGCATTGCAATAATCCATCCTTCTTCTTCCAAAGCTTCAATCAGTTTCTTTGGTTCAATCTTAGAGAGAAAGTTAACATAGAGACATTCATGTGTTGATGCAACTTCAGAGTTACTGATTCTGCTTCTAGTAGTGACCCAAGCCTGTGGTTCACCAAGTATGTTAACCAGTTCTATGTGCTTTTCTCTAGACCATCTATCGTGTAGAACAGGAGGATTGATGAAAACTGCAGCTGATGGTGATATGATTGTTGTTGAGTGTTTAATATTATTGACAGGTTCAATGATGGTAGAGACTTGATCCTCAGCAATTCCAAGGTCTTTAACTGATTTAGAGTCATCATGTTCATTGATAATAGGATGATCATTAGCTATGGTGAATTTAGGGTGTTCATCAGAAGGGTTTAAGTCCTAAAGAATAGATGTCTCTAAAGGAGTGGCAGTATCAGGAATGTAGATGTTGTTTGTGGAAAGGGGATCATGTGTTAGGACATAAGGAAAGTAATCATCATTGCCAGAATATTGAGATACTTTGTTCCTTATTACAAGGAATTCATCATTAAGGAAGGATCTGTTTTCATTAAAGTTAATTTCATCACCCTCTGTGGTGGATTCAGAAATTGCTTCATCATATTCACTGAATGTAACATGATAGGTTTCTTCCATTTCTTGTCTTCTGATGTTGAATAACCTGAAAGCTTTTGCCACTAGAGAGTAGCCAAGAAAGAATCCATCATCAAATTTTGCATTAAATTTTCCCAAGTGGTGTCTGTGATTGTGAATGTGCACATGACAACTAAACACATGGAAGTAACAGATATTAGGAGATCTTCCTTTGAATACATCATAAGCTGTCTTCCCATGTCTATTAACAATGATGGATCTGTTTTAGGTGTAACAAGTAGTGTTTATAGCCTCTCCCTAAAATTGTTTAGGGAGATTTTCACTATTCAACATAGTCCTAGTTGCTTCAATTAATGTTTCATTTCTTCTTTTAGCTACACCATTTTGTTCAGGGGTACAAAGAGATGAGAAATTTTAAGAAATTCCTTTTTTATCCTAAAATTCTTCTAACTTGTGGTTTCTAAACTCTGTTCCATTATCACTTCTCAACTCCTTTACCCTTACTTCATTGAGATTTTCTATCTTTCTAATAAAAGACATGATGCAATCAGCTGCATCACTCTTTTCCTTGTGGCAAAATACATAGGTATACCTTGAGTACTCATCTACAATAACTAGGGTATATTTGTTGTGGTTGATGGTCTGAGGTTTAACAGGTCCAAACAAATCCATATGAAGGAGATGTAAGGACTTGCTGATGGAAAAATGATCTTTTGGTTTTGAATGATGCTTTATGGTGCTTCCCTTTCTCACAAGCTGAGCAAGTTTTGTCTTTTGAGAAAGTAAGAGATGGAAGACCAAGTACAAGATTTTGTCTTGCAAGTTTGTTGATGTTTTTGAAGTTTAGGTGGGATAATCTCTTATGCCAAAGTTAGTTAACACTGTTGGATGCTTTGGAGCTTTGGCAAAGAAACATGCATTGCTTTCATTATTGTAGGATGACATGTCAATAACATAGGCATCCCTTCTTCTGGGAGCAATAAGTACAACTTCATTGTTTTGGTTGAATATGGTTCCCTAAGTCTTTGTAAACAGAACTTTGAAGTTAGCATCACATAGCTGGCTGATGTTGATCAAATTGTGTTTCAGACCATTCACATATGTAACCCTGGTGAAAATGATTCCATTGTAGTTTACTGAACCATATCCTTCTGTGTCACTTGAAGAGTTATCCTCAAATACCACTTTTGGACCTGACTCCTTTGAATTTATGTGCAGATATTGTTTAACCCCTGTCATATGTCTAGAACAGCCACTATCTAGATACCATACAGACCTCTATAAGTAATCTTGCATAGACATTTTGAAACAAATTAGTTTCTTTTGTGAACCCACTTTTTAGTGGGTTCATTCGGTCAGTGACTAGCAATCCTTGGTTCCCTTTTGTTTGAGACAGGTTTCTTAGTACTGTCAGCAGTTTCATGAGCTATGCTACCACAAATGTCACATCCAGGGTAGTACTTACCCTCATCAGAGTGATGTTTGTGGAAACTAGAAGGGGGGGTTGAATAGTTTACCGGTTAATTGGCGTTTTAAAAGTTTGCTTCTAAAAACTTTAGATTCGAGTATATGTTTGACCAATCAACAATATGAACCACTAATATATATATATATATATATATATATATATATATTCACAATCACAATACAAACAATAAACGAGAAACGTAAACAAGATAAAAGAAATAAGGGATACAACAATCAAACCACAACACCAAGATTTATAGTGGTTCGGCTATGAAGCTCCTCTTCGCCCTACTCCACTCCTCGAGTATCCGACTCGTAATTTCACTATGTCAACAAGCTCCCTTTAGGCGGAGAAAATCGTTTACACGTCGCTTATCTTGTTTTCCGACACTAAGCTAAATGTCGAGTTCTAATGTATTTTATGGACTAAAATACTAACCGACACACAATCAACACTTTCGGATTTATACACTACCCGGATTTACACAACCACACAAGATCAAGAAAATAGAGGTTTGAATCTAGAAGAAGATGGAAGAAGATAACTAATCTATAACACTTCGTTTCTTGGCGAATACGAGTGTTTTTCTCTTGCACTTGATAGAAGAAGGAAGAAGATAAGATTGGATCACTTGAAACAAGATTAAAGTATGTTAGTAATCAAGAGATTTAGATAGAGAAAGGGGATTTTAGTGAGAGAAAAAGATTTGAAAAATCTGTGCAAAGAGATTTGAAAAACTTCATGGAATGGTGCAGTATTTATAGCCAGGAAATGGCAACGTCTCCTGGAGGCGGTCCTGACGGTCCCAAATATATCTGGGGGCCGTTATGCAAATCAGGGGGCCGCCCCAAGGTAGACGTTCTCATTTTTGTCTTGTATTGGGGAAGGTTCAATATGGTGTAGAGGCTTCCATTTTGGGGGGAAACCATATTTGAATTTTTTATATTTAATTAAAACATTTCTTTAATAAATAAACATATTTTGTATATTTTTACTTTTGTAAGAATACTTTTGTAGAAATGTAATGTTTAAAAAAATTACTTTCTTGATCACTAATCATGTTTAATGATTTGTTTATACACACCTTAAGTGATTTACGTCGAAATGGAAGTTTACGATTGATAACATGTAAACATTTATTTTTATCGTAGACGTTTTTACATTTTGTCATCTTCAAAACGTAGAGAGGTTGAAAAGTATAAATAATGTTTTTAGACATTATTTGTATTAACAATCTCCCCCTTTTTGATGGTGACAAAATATAAACTCATTTTACATAAAAATAAAATTTTCAAGTTATTAATGAGTTTTAATCTATTTCTCCCTCTTTTTTTTAAATCCAAAAAGGTAGATCATCGAGTTGAGAAGAGAAAGAAATCAACGATGCTAATTCTCCCCCTAATGTATTTGCAAGATATATTTCTAACTAGTAGCAACATTACGACAAATATAAAGATATGACTTAATAGAGAAAAAGTAGCCAACTAAAAATATGCATGCAAACTACCCATAATAGTAGAAATTCATTCATTCATAATAAAGAAATTCATACTTGAAAGTATTAATATTACATGACTAGGAATTAAACATAGAAGCATAACATAAAGAGACATCCTAAACTAGAGCTAGACAAGTTTGTTCTTGATGTCTAAGAAATGCCGTAAGCAAAAAATGGGTTGTCATTTATTTAGATAAATTAAACATATGAGAATGTTTAATTTTGACGAGGTGATAGTGGAGAGGTTGGTGAGGGATTGTTTGGTGGAATATGAGCTCGAGCAAGGAGACGAGTGAGAAGAAATTAGATGAAATTGAGTTCATCTCTCAAGGAATGAAATTGATTTCAGGTGTACATGCAACAATGACAAAATCCCGAGTGAAAGGTGACTTAGTCAAGAGTAGCGGGGTGAATCAAAGGTGGAGATAGAGAGTGTGAAGAAGGTGGTGCTTGAGAGTAGACATTTGTTGCATTTTGAAGATTTGTTTCAAGAAGGTTAGATATGTGATGGAGTTGATTCAACATTTGATCCTTAGGTGGATTTTAAGAAAGTGGTTGAGAAGGTTGAAAGTTTGCAGTTCTTGGAGATAATGGTGGTAAGACATTTTAGGATTGAGGAGGTGATTGTAGTGAAGAGGTTGTTCTTCTCCAAACTTGTCTTACCAAGATTCGTGGTTTTCTTGAGAAGTTTGGAGGGGGATATGAACAAGACATTGAGAATCAAGAGTAGAAGAAGTGAAGAAGAGATGATGAAGATGAGGAATGAGGAGGATGAATGGTTTAAATAATGAAAGGGTTAGAAAAGCATGGTATTAATGTAGAAAGCTTCTAAGAAATGTTTGTCTAAGCAGAGTAATACCAGCTGGGACTAGTATAGGGAGGGTCAAAGGTGCAGAAAATAGGAAACAGTAAAAAGTTTGTGGCCCTGCTGACGGCGGTCCCATAAATACTGGGCGGTCCTAGATATATTGGGAGGCCGCCCCATGTATTTGGGGGCCGTTTTTTAGGAGTCATGAAATTTTTCCAAAATTCCATGTTTTTCATATTAGTGTAGAAAAGGGAAGGCTAGTGACAACATTGTTCAGCAATTCCTATTTCTCAAGAATCCACTAATCTAGGTTATTATATGATTAAGCTAGTCTAATTCAAGTATAGGCACAAAGATAAATATCTAAGCATGCAAGGCACTTTCATATATATATATATATATATATATATATATATATATACTATTATATTTTGATATATATCATATATATATATATATATTTGTAACTTTATTTTCAGCATCAAAATTAGTCGCGAGAACTCTCAAAAACTACATGCACAAAATTGGTTATAAGGAATTTATGTGAGAAATTGGAAATACAAATTTTTTCTTTGAAGGTGTGCATATTCAAAGAAAAAATTTGTATTTCCAATTTCTCATCAAATTTTTAAAAATATAATGTTTTTTTTAAAACATATTTGTTCTATTTAGAACATATGTGTAGAAATACAATTATTGAAGGCGCTGTATGATGTTTTTAAGAGGTTCTCGCAGGGGGTTTTCGCACTTAATTTGATGTGAAATAAAGTCCTTATATTATATATATATATATATATATATATATATATATATATGTATATATATATATATAATAATGTTCCCAAGTAGCATGCAAATAAATCGTAGGATGATAAACTGAAAGATCATCCAAGGCAATTATGTTTCCAAAATTTCATCCTAGGGTCCTACTAAATAATCTATGAGTCAAGGTAGCATAGCATATACAGTATCGAATCAACATCAACAAGTCAAGTAAGTAATAATAATAATAAGAATAATGTATTTAGCAATTTTCCAAATTGCTCACTTCATTCTACCATTAAACACGTTCTTGAGTGCTTTTCCAATTGACCTTAACCCGTTTCGGGGCTCATCTCGTAGTTGATTTTGGTGGTTTAAGATTTTGGTTTGGCGGGTGTAAATGGTTTGCATGGTTTGATCACCATGAGGTGGGTTTTGGAACACTTGGGGAACATCATTTGACAAGGAGTTAACATACCGAGAAGGTGAAGGAGTATTAGCACGAGGAGTTACTTCTTCATTTTCATCATCATTGTCATCTATGTGATGAGTTGATGATGAAGAATTGAAGGCGTAAGAGGAAGAAGCATAATTTAAATGACGACATCTTTTGTGACATTGATATGTTCGTGA
The DNA here is from genome assembly GCA_026074375.1 of Tanacetum coccineum. Classification (NCBI taxonomy): domain Eukaryota; kingdom Viridiplantae; phylum Streptophyta; class Magnoliopsida; order Asterales; family Asteraceae; genus Tanacetum; species Tanacetum coccineum. The sequence continues at coordinate 50,887 of BQNB010006544.1, read as the reverse complement.
CTTTCGCTCATAATGAGGAGCGAGGGATCATAACACGGTCGTACAAGATGTAATGATCATTCGACAACTCGGGAAAGTTTGACATGATATGATTGAGATGATTGAAGAATCGTACAAGATGTAACGATCATTCGACAACTCGATTAGTTCAAACAATGTATTAAGATAATTCATATCATCAAAATCTTTGTTCATAACCCGACCCTCATAAATATATCATTTTTCAACGTTTGCAAAATGGTATTTGAGTGGTTGAGAAAATTCAGGGGAAATGATTGGAATATAGTCACGGGTATTTTGGTGGTCAAATCCAGTTACACGAGACATTGTCTCCTAAAAAGAGAATAATACATGATTTTTTTGTTGTGAACTTTGAATTATAAGCAACAATTTGTGCCTAGTGTGTGCCTATATGCAACAAATGTGAAGTTGCAGCTAACTCAACTCTAAATCAAAAACATATGAGTTAACCCAAACATTCCTTAATTCAATTTGGCTCATTCAAACATGTCGAAATATATATATTGAGCATATATTTTGATTGATGTTCATGAGATCATTATGCATGAGTGCAAAAACGTTTTTAGATTGTATTAACAATGTACTAAAATATTTTTATGGTGTTCCTAACGTGAAGAATTTTGAAAAGAATTTAGGGTTTTGTTTATGTGGAAAATCTTTACCAAGCACACTTAATTATGCAAATCATACGTCTACGGGAAGCATATTAGTTATACATTGTGTTATTGTAGTCCTAATTGCACACAAACAAAAGAATAATGGAAACTCCCACTTTTTGGTTTTGTGTTCAATTGAATCCTAGACTTAGATTTAGAAGGAAAATTTTGAAATGACTTATAATTGATGATCTTTATGATGTTAGGAATGATAATTAATTTTGATTTAATCTTCATTTTAAGTTTTGATGGTTGATTTTAAGTTTTGGCAGGTTTTTTGTGTGCTCGTCGCATGTCTGCAGAGAATGGAGGTGTTTGTTTTGTGTTTACAAAAATGATGCACATACATGATATGCCCGACTGGTGGCGGTCCCATATCGATAAGGGGCCCGCCTAATTTAATCAGGGGTCGCCCTATTTATGGGGGCCGCCTCGAGTGGAGGGGTTTTAGACAAAACTTTGTACCAAGTTTTCGGAAGGAGTGACGTTTTAATTTGCATTTTGCCAATTAAAAATGCTTAAAATACTTCAGATGAAGTAATTAAGTTGTCACGACACGGAATGGAACAAAGACTAGAATCGATACTAGAAGAACAGAAGAGATCGATTTACAAAATATGTTTCATCTTTCCTAAACCAAGACGATGATAATTAAACGATTCACGTTTGAGAGGTTTAGTGAGAATGTCAGCGATATTATCTTCATACGAGACTTTTTCGATAGAGATATGTCCTTTTTGGACTTAACAACCTAGTTTGTAAATAACATAAGTTATTTATGTAATAGTATAATAGATATGTATATTTACATACTTGTTCCGGAATGTAGTGGCACGGAGGACCTTGATGGCTGAAAAATGAAATGTGGTTATAGTTAAGGTTTTGACCTTGTTCTCTATAACCATGGCGCTGATACCAATCTGTAACACCCCCATTTTTACAATATAGCAGCGGAAGCTAATCTGGGGTATTACTTCATGGATACAACAATCATAATCATAGAAAACAACTTTAAAAGAAACGTTGTTGGAAAAATTTAGTTATCATTCATTATAATCAGAGTTTTTACAAAATGCAGGTCCCAAAATCTAAAACATCATGTTTGAATGATAACAGTTCAGCCATCTTCGAGTCCATGCCACTCCGTGCCGCAACTTGCTCAATTACCTGAGATAAACATGCTAAAAAGTCAACACAATGGTTGAGTGAAATTCATAGGTTTGATATAAATAGTTTGAATACAAGTAATAGTATAATAATTGTATAAACACAATTATTATGAAAATGATATTGTTATGATCTTGGGTCATGTTATTATATACCCGTTATTAGTAATAATCGCAATGAATCATAGTAACAATGTATTATCCCGTTAGCCTTGTTTGGTCTGATTGGTTTTGTTCTCATGTCACCAACACACTATCATCCAAAGTCAATTTAACAACTCGAAGAGCTCATATATTAACATATTAACATCTAAAGTCAATTTAATGACTCGAAGAGATCATATATCAACATATTAACATCCAAAGTCAATTTAACGACTCGAAGTCAAACTTAACGAGTTGAAGGATTTATTACACTAACCATAATATCCAAAGTCAATTTAACGACTTGAAGTCAAATTTAACGACTTGTAGGATTTATGAAACTAACACATTAATATCCATAGTTAATTTAACGACTCGAAGTTAAATTTAATGACTTGTAGGATTTATAACTTAGACATTGATTATAATGATACATCAGATTAGCATATAGTCTGGTAAAATATTTGTATTCGTTATTTATAGCATGTATCCCCTTTACGGGTTTATGAAAGCATTAAAGAGATTAAAAGTGAGGCTATGAACTACTAAGTCATTGAAAAATAATCACATTGTTATAAATGAGTATGTAAAAGAGTTTGTAACAAGCGTGTATCCTCCTCGCGAGGTTTATAAACATGTAAAATACAGTAAAGGGAAGGTTATGTATCTACCTGATAGGTAGATGTATACCTATATTCCAAAATGAAAGTTGGACGACCTTATTCACAATCTTAACCAGGAAGGTTGATTAAAGCAAAATGATTAGTAAACAGCCACGTCACACAACCTGAGTAGAATTGTCAAGTCTTAGGAAGTTTGTACTTTAGAACTTTGTTTCAGAGTTATGAAGTTGATTGAGAGTTTTGGAATTAATTATAATCACCGTTAGGGCCTTCATAATTCAGAAGTCATTCAGTAAAACGTATTGAGGAGCTAGGTCACTTTAAATGTAAACCCAACTCCAGTCAGATCGTAATACAAGATGAAGCTCCTTAATATGAACGCATTCCTAGGTATTGTGATACGATTATCGGTTTACAGCGTTTAATCAATATTGGAAATGTTAAGCACTAGAAGCGTTATTAAAGTTATGTCTAGGTAGTTTTAAACATGATTTTTACTTTTTCAAAATGTTACATTTTAGACCCTGGGGTTCTAAGGAATTTGCAAATAACCCCTGAGGTTTGCACTTTTAACGACTTGGTCCTTCAACTATTTTCTTTTTCGACAAGACTTCTTACCAAGTAACCTTAAACTTTGAAAAGTGACATAATAGATCCCTGGAGTTTCAACTTGATAAAACTGACATTTTAGTCCTTTTAGTTATTAAGCTTTCTGAAGAAAAAGAAAGTTACGATATATACCCCTTGCATGGATTATAATTACAAAACATGTCCAAATTGCCATGCAAGCTTATTTTAACATTTCATTAGACATTTATAAGTTATAATAAACTAAAATATGAAGATTTAACGCAACACAAGTTTAAAATAACGATTCGTTAAGCTAGTAAGTAAAACGGGTCAAATTAGGGTTTCAAAATGTAAACGCATGGGTTTTAAGTTCAAATTCCTTCATTAATCAATAAAGTGGTTATTTTAACATTATTTAAGCATGCTAGGATAGATTATAACAATATTTAATCATTATAACATTTAGTTTTAAGAAAAACGCAAAATTAGGGTTTCGGGTGTACGGTTTTGGATCAAAATGGAAAATGAGCATGAATTGAGTTATGAAACTTTAACAAGAGTATATTTAGGATCATATGAACATTATAAGAGTGTATGGTTTTGATCTTCAAAATGGTCAAAAATGGTAGAAATGGGTCGTTTCGGGTAGTATTTCCACTCGTACGCCTTGTATCTTGTTCCCGGGGCTTCAATTCTTCAGGGATTCGCTTCTTAGACTTCTTTAATGATCCTAGGATCATAAGGGAGCAAAGGATTGCTGCCTATGGGTTATAGAGAGAAGAAGGTGTGGTGCAAATTGAAATGAACAATCTAAGGCTCTATTTATAGTAGTTTGAAAGCAAAAGAGTTAAGAAACTCATGTAATCTGTTCATGGACGTGTGGAGGGTCTAGTAGGTGATATATTGAATCTACGATAAGAGTTGGAAGGGCTAGAAATGTAGGTTGATGGTGTGGACATGCTTAGAGGCTGCCGTGGCTATTTGATCTAGAGAGGTGATGTTGGCTTTGTTTATGGCTAAGTAAATTGAGATATTTCATGAGTAGGCTGGCATGTGATGTTTAAGGTGTTGTTGCAATAGTTATTTGCAAGTAAAAGTCCTCAAAATGGGTAAGATTTGCCAAAAAGGAGTTGCGGGTCTGATTTTAGCTTTAGGGCTCGAATTGACTTTCTTTGGCCAATATTTCGCATACACTTGATTAATAATGATAGATTATGGATCATAGGACTTGTGTTATGAGTTTATATTAGTTTTCAATCAATGGTTTGGGATTTAAAATGAGAAAAATGGGTTGAAACAAGAAAAGAGTGTCGCGGGTCTGGTTTGAGGTTTTATGGTTTGAACTCAACTTTTCATGCTCACATTTCATGTAAATTGATCAAGGATGATTAAAATATGTTCCTAAGGTCTATAATGAATTTTGTTAATGAGAATTAGCAATTCGTTTAGGTTAAAACGGGTTGAAAATGAATAAGTTTGGTCGCGGGTTCCATTTAGGCTTATTAGGGTTTCTTTGACTTTCTTTGGCTTATAACTCAAGTAATTTTGATTGGGAATGATGGAATACTGGCCCTAGGCCTTATATAAGGGATTATAAATGAGAATTGATCATTGGTTTAAGTTAAAATGGGTTGAAATGAAATAATTAAGCCGTGGGTTGGATTTAGGGTTTATATTGGATTTGTTAGGTTTTTCTAGGCTTTGATTTCTTGAATATTGTCAAAGTAATGATGGATAATGAATCATAAACTCATTTTACGAGTTTACAATAGCTCTTGGTTGATTGTTCAGGATTAAAATGGTTAGAAACGAGTAAACGAATCGAATGATCCAATTAGGTATGTTTAGGGATTCTCGGATTCAATTATTGAATAGGATTGATATGATTGTAAAATAAGTTATTACAACTTATTTGAGTGTTGGTTTAGGTTTAAAAAGAATGATACAAGGTTGTGAATCGTAGTGATAATTTGGTGAATCATAGTGATAATTTAGTGAATCATAGTGGAAAAGTGATGAATCATGATTTTGATTTAGGGTTTTGGCTAGATTAGGGTTTAGTGTGAAGGATTAAGGGTTAGTATTAGAGTTTAGGGTGTTTGTAAAGTGACCTTAAGGACTTGTACTTATTACAAATGAGAAATGGAGGGAAAATAACCTATTTTGAATATTGTGCATACTTTTGTTGTACATTGGGCTTTGGAAACTTGTACTTTGACTTGGAGGGAGTTTGTATTTAAATGAGATGTTATATTACTTTCACATATGCTTTAGTAGTTTGTACATTCACTTTAGATATCAACCCTTAACGGGATTAGGGTTTAGAGGTATAAGATAACGGTTTAAAGCTCGTTTTGATATAACATTGTGAATAGTACATTATAGGAATAATGTACCTTTTAAAAAGAATATGATGATATTGACTTGACATGTTATGATGTTTGCTTGACATACACGAAGATAGGGTTGCCATAGATAGGTTACGTGAGATCTCGTACATTGTTGAAGCAAGGATGGTTAATGATGGATAAAGGGTTTTAAAACTCATTTTATGGGTTTACAATGACTCTTGGTTGCTTACTTGAGGAATGAGAATTGGTTCTCTAAAATGAGTAAATGGGGTCAAAATCAACATTTAGGGTAATAATTAGGGTGTTTCATGGGATTTTTTCTTGTGTAATTGAAGTAGAATGATGAAATGATGATGGAATGATGTTTGAAAATGATTGATAATGTTATAAATTAAGTTATTAAAACTTACTTGATAGTTGTTTTAGGTTTACAATGGATAAAAACGAAGAAACGGGTCATGGTTTAGTATTTTGCTCGGGTTAGGGTTTCTGACTTTTGTATTAGGGTTTTAAGAGTAAAAATGTGCATGAAAGATTATGAATATAATAATTAGGGTTTACACATTGTATATTGAGTGTAGTAGCTTGTACACAAGTGATGGTGAAAAAATTAGAATGAAAACGGAGGTAAAATGGCTATTTTGGATATCATGCATTAATGACTTGTATATTGTGCTTTGAAAACTTGTACTTGACTTGGAGGGAGTTTATATTTCTAATGAAATGTTATATTACTTGTAATTATGCTTTAGTAGCTTGTACATTCACTTTAGATATTAAATCTTCATGGAATTAGGGTTTAGAGGTATACGATAATGGTTTAAAGCCCGTTTTGATATAACGTTGCTAATGGTACATTATAGGAATAATGTACTTTGTAATAAGGATATGATGATATTGACTTGACATATTGTGATGTTTGCTTGACATATATGAAGACAGGATGGCCATAGATAGGTTGTGTGAGCTCGTCTACTTTAGTTATGTAAGTTACATGACATATTAAGATATTGACAATGCAAGTAATGTAATAAAGCGAAAAATTTCCCCGTATAATTGTGATAATAGTAAAATAGGTTTTGCAGTTGATGAAAATTCTTGGGTTGTTATTGTCTCCACCCCTTACAGAAATCTTGTCCCGAGATTTAATTGAAAGTAGTGAATAGATGTAGGTACTGGGCATGAATTTGATTTTTATGTTAGGTTAATCAAGGTCACAAGTCCACGTGTATGATGCATTTATAATTATGTTGTACACCATAATTATAATTACCTCCTTTTACACATCTACTTATTTTCAAGACTACACCTCTTGATGACAGCCAATAGAATTTCTTCAGATCCTGATAGAACCTGGGTGGATGAAATACTTTGATTTGTGGAACCTGTGGGTTATGGGTCCACCATGCTTTTGCTATGCTACTCTGATCGTAAAGAATCGTTATTCATTAACCTTCAAAAGTCAACATCAAATAAGAATGCTATCACAAGTCTTTATCAAAATTTTCATACCTAGTGGTATTGAAATCATTTGATATTGCATAGATTCTTGTGTGTTTCCTTGTTATTTCGTTGCAGATTATAGAAAATTTTTAGAATACAGAGATCATGGAATGAGTGATGTCAAGGAATGATTATAAATTTGTATGAGAGTTGCTAATCACGTGAGATGCAGATTTTTAAATGCACAGATGATGAAGGTAATGATAAAAATGAAGATAATGATTAAGGAATTGTTTGTACAAGCGGATTGAAAGAAACTTGTTTGTACATATGTTATATACTTAAGCCTACTTATTTATAATTTGTCACTTACAAAAAGAAGCGTTTAACTCCTTGTAACTGAGAAATTATAAATTCATAATTCAGAGATTTATAATTTCCTTATTCAAATGAAGAAGCATCCCAATTCATTTCAATAAGATGATCATAAATCGTCTTACCTAAGCATAAAAACATGATATGGTAATGTGTAGAAAATGAATTGTTAGATAATATTGAGATGTTGATTGTACTAACGCCCATATAATCGAGGATGATAATTTATGTTGCAAAGGTATGAGGAGAGTATTCAGAGTTGAACATGATAGAGTTGACGAGTTTTGATACCACAAGATAACAAGATGTAACGGAATTATCACTTTATTATATCATGGATAACTTTACATATGAAACTCTAAAAGAGTTGATACTTATGCTACGTATCTCGTAGCAGGATTCTAGAATAAGTAACAAACGAAAAGGATTGTAGCTTGATGATTAGAGTTTTTCAGATTGAAGAAGACTTTGATAAAACTTGAATATCCTCGAGAGTTGTTTCTAGGGTAGAAATCATAAAGTGAACAAAATTAAGCTCATCTCTAAGTATGTTTTTCTGTGGTCTTGTTGTTTGCTTTTGAGCACCGATTCGCATAATGTCCTTTCTTTCCACAGGCATTACAAGTTACGGATACCGTTTATAGATTAGTTCTAGTGGTTGATCTTTTATTTCTACATTTCTTGGTCAGATGTCCTATCTTGTTGTAAGTCTGACACTTGACAGTACAAGGACCTATGTGATGTAGGGTGCATCTTTCACACAAAGGACGATTTCCAGTATACCTATTAGTGGCAGTATAAGACCTGAAGGTTTCTTGTCTTCTATTCTGCTGTCAGTGGTAATCATTGTTACGGTTGTTATTGTTGTAGTTATTTTGATAGCTGTTGTTGTTGATGATGTTTCTCTCATCCTCAAGCTTTCGTTTGTGATCATTGGTTTCTAGCATAGAATTACGCTTTATTATTTGATCCATTAATCTCTGGGCTATGTTGGCTTCCTCCAAAGTTTGAGGCTTCGAGGCGGTAACATTTCCCTTAATACTTCTAGGTAATCCATTGATGAAGACTTCCATAAGTTTCTCAGCATTTGGTACCATGTTTGGGCATAAGACGGCTAATTCTTGAAATCTTCTAATGTAAGTCTTAAGATCATTTCCTTTCACAACCAAGTTGTAAAATTCGTCTTCCATTTTCTTAACTTCTGTTCGAGGGCAATACTTATCGGTTAAGAGTCTTTTCAATTCGGTCCAAGTGATTTGATTGGCTTGATTTATTCCAATAGGTTAAGCGTATGAATTCCACCAAGACAGGGCATCATCAGTTAAAGTACCGGTAGCATATGTCACTTTGTTTTCTTCGGCACAGTGGCTACGAGAAAATACTAATTCAGTCCGCTCAAACCAGCGAATGAGGCTAACTGCTCCTTCCGTTCCATTAAAGTAGAAAGGTTGACAGTTTATGAATTCTTTGTAGTTTCCTCTTTTTGCTACAAGAATTTCTCTAGGTCTAGTGTTCCT
>BQNB010006544.1:27461-38577 GCA_026074375.1 Tanacetum coccineum | reverse complement strand
GAAAAATAACTGACGAAAACGTAAAAAAATGACGAAAACGTATAAAAAACAAGCGAAATCGTAAAAAAAAACAGATGAAAACATAAAAAAAACAGACGAAAACGTAAAACAACAGACAAAAACGTAAAAAACAGACGAAAACGTAAAATAATAGACGAAAACGTAAAAATACCGAAGAAAACGTAAAAACAGACGAAAACGTAAAAAACAGACAAAAACGTAAAAAAACAAGCGAAATCGTAAAAAAAGACGAAAACGTAAAAAATATACGAAAACGTAAAATAACAGATGAAAACGTAAAAAAACTGAAGAAAGCGTAAAAAAACAGACGAAAACGTAAAAAAACAGACGAAAACGTAAAATAACTGACGAAAACGTAAAAAAACAGACGAAAACGTAAAAAAACAGGCGAAAACGTAAAATAACTGACGAAAACGTAAAAAACAGACTAGAACGTAAAAAAACAGACGACGTAAAAAAACGAACGAAACGTAAAAAAAACGGACGAAAACAAAAAAACAAACGAAAACTTAAAAAATAGATAAAATCGTAAAAGTACAAAAACGTCAAAAAAACCATTAAATAAATAAGAGGACAATAAGACTTTATATACCATACATATTAAAATGTCAAAAATACCCCTATAGTTATAAAAAAAGGATGGGGTGAAGAGGGGACACATGGCGCAATCTGGTGGCTTCCTAGCCTTTTTATTTTAAGGGCCTTCTCATTGTATCCCCACCCTATATATATATATATATATATATATATATATATATATATATATATATATATATATATATGCTTGTTTATTGACTTTGTTTTGTAGCACGCTTCCATAGCTCAATTCCTTGGTGCCCCAGATAAGGGAAAGCATGCACCAAGGGGGAGCACTTGCAATACGCTTAATTCATTACATTTGCAATCGTCACCCAATTTTATTGCATTCGTCAAATGTCTTGCAACCGCGCCTCCACAACACTTTTTGCTTTGAGAAAAAGGGGGAGAAGAGAAGTAAACTCAACCACTAAAAACTTTTTTATAACACTTTTAATTAATATGAGTTTATATTTTGCATCAACAAAAATGGGGAGATTGTTAATACAAAATTCGCGTAAAAAACGATATTTATATATAATGATCTTCAAGTTTTGATAATAACAAATATAATGTCATACTGCGTAAAAATTTACGTAAACAAGTTATTTAGTCGTAAGTTTCTATACCGACATCAAATCACTATAAGTATGAATATGAAATTATAAGGTATTAAGAATGATCAAAGAATATATTTTTTCATGCATACTAAATTAATCATTTGCATAAACCCATGTAAGCTTGCTTACATCTCTACTAAACAAATGATTTCAAGTAAACACTTACTTAACAAATAACTAGTTGCATTCGTGAATAAGACAAAATAAGATTAACCATAAATAAAAATAATCTTTTCATATCTTTCCAAATCTAGCAAAAAAAATTCCATGTTAATGTTAAGAAATATGTTCCTTCTAGAAATATGTACTAAATCAGATTTGTGGTTAACTACTAAAAGACAAACATTCTAGCAAAAAAATTTAAGTACAATTAAAATATTTTGTAAAGATTTGTGGTTAACCACTAAAAGACAAACATTCTGTAAACAGCACCCCACGGATCCAACAAAATACACGTACGGATCCATCGTAGGTAGATCCATCGATCCGTGGAGCTGGCAGATTTGAAATTCTAATTTTGCAGTATAAATAGAAGCCAAATGTTTTCATTTCAAACAACCTTTTCCAATCATCTCTCTAGCATATTTAGTTTCTTTCATTAGCATTTATTCTTTGATCATTATACTTTTTCTATAATCCATTACACGTGATCCTAGTATTTCCACTCTTCAGTGAATAACACAAAGAAGATCTTCAAGTGTCAAGTGTTATTAGTTTAGTTGTGTCATCACATTTGTTATGATATTTATCCACCATCATCTATTGTCTTGTGTAATCATACTTGTATGATCGGTTAGTATTTTAGGCCTTAAAATACATAGTGTGTTAGATTGGTTCTATCTCGAATTAGAACTCGGTATTTAGGCTTTGTATTGAAAAAAGTGTAAGCGACGTTATACGGTTTTCTTCGCCTAAAGGGAGCTTGTTGACACAGTGAAGAGAACTCTCGAGTTGGATACTCGGGAAGTGGAGTAGGGTGAAGAGGAGCTTCGTATCCGAACCACTATAAATCATCGTATCTTTGGTTTGATCTTTCCTCTCCTTACTTATTTACATATTTTATTTGTTTATTTACTTATTACATCGCTATCATATACATACTTGTATATCTCTCAAATTCACATAAGTAAACAATCTAAGATTTAATTTTAAAATGGTAAAACTATTTAACCCCCTTCTAGTTTCCACACATGTTGTTTGTTTAAATTTTGTCGTGTGTTTTAAATGCTAATATGTGTTCATGGTTGTTGGTTCCATAATATTTGGATAGCATGTCAGGCTATGAAGAGATGGTTTAAATGTTGCCAGTTGAAAATTATTAATTTAGAGACCATGTTCAAGTGATACTGTTTTATTGATATTTTACAATCCTTGGCCTTAATGATCTGTATGTCTGATTATTGCATTTATGTGATTACATATAGGAGATACATATTCAAGGAAGATGATAGCATCGCTAAAGAGATCATGTACCAATAATTACAGGTCGTATATGAAATTATGCAAACAGGAACAAGAAAGAAAGAATGGGAGAAAAAGATGTGTGAAAGTTGCCATAGAAACGCGTTTTGAAGATAGATGATAGAAAAGTGCTGCGCCTCATGAAAATTTAGAAAAAAAATGAAAGACAGCGGTGGCATATGAAATACCCGAAAGAAGAAAGATATGATTAAAGGCTTTTGGAATCGCAAAAATACTATGATTACGACAAAGTATATTTAACATTTGATCAAGAATCGATTCCTCAATTTCCACTTTAAATATGGTTATGATGTTTTAGTCTTTAGAATCTGGATTATTTTCTGTTAAAAACAAATATGCATATGATTATTCATTATCGATTGCACTACGTTTTTTGTCTGATATAGTAAGTAATTTTTTTAGGTAACCATGGTTTATGACCTTTTGACTGACTAATTCAGGGGGATTGAACCCACCGCCACACAGAACACAAACAAGTAAAAGCCCCAACCATGTCAGGAGTTAGGTACCAAGTAAGATCTTTTTCAGTCAGCATGAATTAAACTTGAGACCTCACACATTTTAGAGTGATAGCCACAACTCCATTTGCCACTAGGCCACCATTGAATGGTTTATATTAAGTAAACTTCAACTGCATGTATTGCATTTAGTTTTATATAAAATCAATGTTTTCATAATTATGAAGCTACATGAAGCTTCACAACAACACGCGACTGCCTAATACATCGTTGTATACATATACTCTTCATCAACTGCAAGTGATTGCAACAAGCAGTGTACATATAATCACACAAGTGTTTAAAAAGTTTTTTACATGATAAACTACTTCATTAAAATCTTTAATAATGACTACTTTTTTGAACAACAATTGCTATCTCATAATATATTTATCTCTTTAAGCACAATTTGAATACACAATCTTTTGGTTGAAGAGTTTTTCACACAAAAGATGTACACAAGCCATTTGATAATAATGGTGGTGTAAACAAGACGAGACACCTTGCGAGCTATTCGAGATTGACTCGTAAACTACTACGAATCGACTCGATTTAAACGAGTCAAGATCGAGCTACTTGAGCATACTTTTGAGTTGAGTTCAAGCTCTAAAATATTTAAATCTTGAAACTCACGAGCCTTATCAAGCTTAAATTAAGTTATACTTTTACCCTTTTATTTACATATAATTACTTAATTTTTAAAAAATCGAGTCAAGTAAAGCTTTATATAGTGATTCTTTATTGATGGACGAGCTCGAGCTGGAAATCCCAAACTCGACTGATCTCGAATAGAGTCTTGAGCTCGAATCATGATAGTCGAGTCAAACTCAAGCTTGGCTGTGCTCGACGCAATTTGACTTGTTTACATCCCTATTAATAATGACATGAAGGTCATGTTTCTTTTTTAATGATTTGGTCTAGTTCCTTTTTAAAGAAGAATGAGTTGTTTGTAATAAGAACAACTTGTAAAAATAGTGTTTCTTTTTTTTTAATAACAACAAATGACCTTTTTAAAAACAAAAATTAAAATAAAAATAAAAATAAACTCGCAATACTAAAATAATATTTAACAATAAATTAAATTAAAAAAAAATTTCAAACTAAAAAAAAAAACAAAAAAAAATTAAAAATAAAAATAAAACAAAAATATTTTTAAATAAATACAAATTTTTAAAAATTATTATTTTTAGAAAAAATAATTAAAAAACAAATATTTTATATTATAAAAAAAATATTTGTTTAATAAAAAGAAAATAAAAAAATTTTTAAAATTATAACTAAAAATATATAAAAAACTAAAACAATTTAAAAAAAAAAAATACTAATATTTTCTAGAAAATATATATAATAAAAAAAATACCTATTTCATAACATTTTTTATACTATTTAAAATACAATACAATAAAAAAGTTTAAAAAAAAAAACATAATAATTAACCAAAATTTAGATAAAAAAAATTGTTTAACAGAAATAAAAATAATAAAAGGAACTTTAAAACAAATAAACGAACCTAAAATAACAAAAAAAATTTTAAAAAATTTAAACAATGACCTAATAAAATAAATAAATTTTAAAAAAACTAAAAAAAAATTTTATTAAAAATTAAAAAAAAATTAATAACGAAATAAACAAGAATAAAACCATTCCCTAACTTAACCTAATATTTTTTAACGGTTAAAATAATAAAAAACTTAAATAAAATATATAAAATTAATACTTTTTAACTATACAAAAAAACAACCGAAAAATTAATAAAAAACCCCAAAAATTATTACCTAATAAACTAAAAAATACCAATAATTTTAAAATTAAAATTTACGCATTTAAAAAAACAGATAATAATTAAGTCTTTTTTTTCAAAATAACGCTAGATTAAAAAAAAAGAATATAAAAAAAAACGTATAAATATAGAAAACTAAAAAAACTAAGAATAACGATACACACAATATAACATTTACATAAAATATAAATAGCTTATATAAACCAATAAAAAAAAATTATTACTAAAATTGTATTTTTAAAACCTTTATTAAAAAAATTAAAATTTACTTACAAAAAAATTTACGATTCTATACAAAACTAAATTTTATATAAAAATATTTTAACTTAAAATATAAAAACGAATTATAAATATTTTAAGAAAACTAGAAAATTTTTTAATTAAAAAATTTAAATTTAAACAAAGATTAAAATTATTTTATTTTATTAAATAAAGTAAAAAATAGCCAGATTAAAATTTAAAAAATAATAACAATTCAAAAAATTTTAAAACAAAACATTATTAAATTTTTTTATAAAAAATAAATTTTTACATCTCAAATAACCAAAAAATAACTATTTCTTAATATTCTTTTTAAAAATAAGTCACAAACTTATAAAATACTAAAATTTTATAAATATTATTAAACAAAAATATCTTAATATAACAAAATTAAAAATAAGCAAAACCAAAAAAAAATAACTATACTCTTTACAAGACATTCATATTTTTACACAATGGGGTCTTTTTGTACACGGTCTTTTTTACACACTGTCATAGTACTTTTCTGTTTGTTTGTTATTATTTTGTTTTGTATATTGTTTACACATGTTGTCTGCATTTTTTAGACTTGGCATGTTTATATTTTGAGGGTGGTACTTATTGATTATTGTTGTGTTTTTTTGTGTCTCTTGTCAACGTGCTTCTTCTACGTTTTTTGTGATTACACACAACAGGGAGGGTTGTATAGTTTCTTCTTTAGTTGTTTATTTTAGTATTGGTTTCTTTCAGTGTTGGTTTTGTAAGGTGGTGTTTTTTGGTTTAGATTTATTGGTGTTGGGATTGTTTTTTTTTTGTGTGTTTTTTATTGTGTGGTATTTTTTGTTTTTCAATTTTTTATTTGTTTTATTAGGGGTGTTTTTTGGGTTTTTTGGGGGTTTTTTGTATATTGTTTTTTGTTTTTTTGTTGGTGTTGTGGTTTTTGTGGTTAATTATTTTTATTTTTTTGTGTTTTTGGGGGTGTTTTTTAGAATAGGGGGTTTTTTGGTTGGTATTTTTTGTTATTTTTTTGGTGGTTTTTTTTTGGTGTTTCTTTTTTTTGTTGTTTGTTTTTTACTTTAGATTATTTTTTTTTTGGTGTGGGTTAGTTTTTGGTTTTTTTTTTGGTTTTTGTTTTTTGTGGTTTGTTTTTTTTAGGTTTTTTGGGGGTTTTGGTTTTTTTGGTTTTATTAGATTTATGGTTTTTGTGTATTGTTTGTTTTTTTTTTATTTGTTTTTGGTGTTGTTGGTTTTTTTTTGTTTGTTTGTGTGGGTGTTTTGGGTTTTTTTTTTTTATTTTTTGGTGGTTGTTTTATTTTATTGGGGGGGTGGTGTATATTTTTTGTTAGTTTTTTTTTTTTTTTTTTTGTTGGTGTTTTTGACTAAGTTTTTATTGATTTTTTATTGTTTTTTTCGTGGTGGTTTCTTGTTGTTTTTGTGGTTTTTTTTTGTTTTTTGTTTGGTTTTGTTTTTTATTTTTTTTTGGTCGTTGGTGGGTATGTTTTAATTTCTTTTTAATTAAATTTAATTATAAAAATTTAAAACCAATTTTATTTTAACAAAAAGATTTAAAAAATAAATAACAATTATTTTACTTAAATAAAAACATACCGGATAAAAAAATGTACAAAAAAACGGACGGATTTAAAAATTTAAAAATTATATTTGAATAAACTTTAAAAAAAAAAACACCCATATAAATATTAGAAATACTTAAAATTTAAAAAAAAAAAAACTATTATTAACAAATTAATATTATATTTTTAAAAAACATTAAAAATAACATTTAAAAATACCAATAAAGACAATTAACTAAAAGAAAAAACAAAAAATTACAAATATAAAAAACTTAAACAAACAATAAATAAAAAAGATTTAATTAACCATTTAAGAAATTTAAAAATAAACCAACAACATAATAAAACTATAAAAATTTAAACTAGAAAACATTAAATAACGAAAAAACAAATGTTAAAAAAAAACATTATTAAATAAATAAATTTAAATTTTTTTTAAATAATTTAATTAAAAAAATAAAATAAATTATAAATTTAAAAATAAAATTTATAACTACACTTACGCAAAAAAAACCTTTTAAACCTAACATTTTTATTTATAAATATCTAAATTAAAATAAATATGAAGAATATATAAATTTTTTAATTACAATAAAAACGATATTACTTTTTAGCGTATAAAGTATAGAAAAAATAAATAATATATAATTAAAATTTATAAATAGAAAATTAAAACCATTACAATTTATAATAATAGTTTTTAAAAAGACAAAACTAATTTAATATGCCTTTTAAAAAACAAAAAAAATTACAAAATAGTTATAAATTATTTAACCCTTTTTCACTTATATAATGTTTTTAACAAAAATAAATTCTATAACTATTTCTTAATAACTAAAATTTTTTAATATAAATATTATAAAACTAAAACAAAAGTGAAACCAAGTAAACAATCACTTAAGACTATAAAGACTTTTTAAAATAAAAAAAACCACTAATAAAATTTTATACGTTAATTTACCTTTTTAAAAAATTAAAAACAACGTTGTAACACATACCCACACAATTAATAAAAAAACTACCATTAAATAACAAACTAATTTTAAAAAATAACTTAAAATTTTTAAACTAATTAAAACATTACTTATTTTTAAAAAAATATATCTAAATAAAAAATAAAAATAAACGGAAACCAAACCTTTTTTAATAATTTTAAAAAAAATTAATAATTTTTAAATATAAAATAAAAAATAACTAAAAAAACAAATTATAATAATAATTTTTAATAATTAATCTTTAAAAAATCTTTTTATATTTAAAACAACAAAAATAAAATACATTTTTAACAAAATACTTTTAAAAACTTTTGAAAAAAAAAATTAAACTAAATATAAACAAAGAGAAACATTAAAAAAATTAAAATAGTTTAATATTAAATATCAATTAAGTAATAAACAGTAAAACAATCTTATTTAAACAAAAAAAATAATTTTAATCATTAATACATAACAATAATTAACAGTACACAATGTATACGAAAACAAAAAAATTTACACTATTTAAGCAAAAAATACAAAAAAAAAAAATAATTATAAATTTTATACAAAAAAACAAAAATTTAAAAAAAAAAAAAAATACGAAAAAAAAAAATAAAAAAAATAACCCTCTACCTAACAAAAAAAAAAATCATTAAAAATAAAAAAATTTTTTTTAAAATCACCAAACAAATAATTAAAACTAAATTTTAAAAAAAACACACTAAGTTATTTTTAAATCTTTTTAAAATATTTACATACTAATACACAAACAAAATACAAAACATAAAAATTTAGACAAAAAACGTAATAAAAAACTAATAAAAATTTTTATTAAAAATTTAAAAAAAAAACAGTTTTATAAATAAATATTTAAAAACATAAAAACAAAAAAAATAAATTTCTTAAAAAACTTAAAATTAAATTAAAATATAATCAGAAAAAATTTAAATTATATAAAAATATTAAAAACGCAATTTAAACCCCAATTTAAATTTATAGAACTAAAAAACATTTAAAAATTAAAACACTACAATGATATTATCTTAAATTAATAAAACAATTAATACGTAAAAAAAAAACACAAATTAATAACTTTTAAAAAAATTTATAAAATAATTTTAACAGATTTGTAAAATTTGAGAAAATAAATTTTATTAAAATTAAAAATAGAAAAAACAACTTACATTTTAATATAAATTAAATTTTATTTTAACTATTCTTAGATTTTTATTAAAAAATTTTAAAAACACATAAAGATTTTTATCTTAAAATAATTAACTTTTAAATTTAACATAAAACTTTTTAATAAAAACAATAAAAAAAAACTAATTTAAATATAAAAATACCTATTTTAATAAAATTATTATAAAAAAATAAAATTTAAAATGAAAATGAAAAAAAAAAAAACTGAAAAAATAAAATAAATTTTTTTTTTTTTTACAAAAAAAAGTATTAATTAAAAAATAAGATAAAAATTTAAAAAATACATGAAAAAAACAGATATAAAACAAATTAAAAAATAAATTAACATAAAAAATCGTAACTACAATAAACAAATTAATTAAAACAAGAATATTTAAGAAAAAAAAGAGATATACGCACCAATAAAATAATGTTAAATTTACTTCAATTTAAACAAAAAACTACCTAAAATTTAAAAAAAAAAAACTTACTATATCTACGTAAAGGTTTTTTTAAAAAAAAATTTAATATTATTTAAAAAAATTTAATAAGTATAACAAATTAAAAAAATATTTAAAACATAATTTATAAAAAACTTTTTAACTTTAAAAATTTAAAATACATAAACGCAAATTTAAAAAATAAAATTTAATTATAACACAAATATAAAAAATAAAAAAAATTAATTAATATTATTTGAAAAAAAACCTAAAAATAAAAAATTAATTTATAAAATAAACAAAAATAAAAAAACAAACATAAAATACAATTATAATTATTTAAAAACTTTTTTAAAAAAAAAAAAAAAAAAAAATTTAATAAAACACCAAAAAACGAAAAATTCTAACATTATTAAAAAAAAACAAAAAAAAAATTAACAAAAATTAAAAAAAATAATATAAAAACGCATAATTTATAAAAATAAAAAAATAAAAAATTTTAAAATTTAAATATTTATACCAATATAAAAAAATAACCAAAAATATAATAAAAAAATAAAAATAATATAAAAAAAAGAAATAAAATTAAAATTTTATTTTAAAAAAAATTTTTATTTATTAAAAAAACACTTAATTAATATTATAAAAAAACATTAACGGCTTTTATTTAAGTCACTACTTAGTCTATTTAAAAAACCAAAAAAAAACAAAAAAAATATATTTTAAATACAAAATTTAATTAAAAAAAAATTATTTTATAAAAAAAAAGAAATTAAATAAAAATAAATTAAATTTATTTCACATAGAATTAAAAACGCTAATTAATAAAAATATAAATTTAAAATGAAAAAATAGAATTAAATATAAGAAAAAAAAATGTTTAAATAATTAAAAAAAACAATCTAATATAAATATTAAAATAAAAATTTATAAATAAACAAAAAAATAAAACACATACACAATAGACATTAAAAAAAAAAAAAAAAAACTTTTAAACTAAATTTTAAACTTTGAAATAATATTTAACACGCAAGTAGATTTTATTATTAAAAAAACGGTTACATTTAATTTAAAAAATTAATTATTCCAAAAATAATTAACAATAAAAAAAATTTATTTAAAAAAATTAAATAAATCTAAAAATAAACTTTTACAAAAAACTAAGTAAATCTAAGAATACAATTTAAATTAAACCCTTTCTCTATGAAACTGATAAACATGACATACTAGTTGTCAGTTGAAAAAAAAAAACCACCCTAATCAATTAGAGACAGCCAAAATCAATCAAAAAACCAGTGCTTTGCTTGCGTTTGAAAAAAAGTTTTGTAACGAATTCAAATCAGTTAGATAATGTCCTAATAGTTAAAGTGTCCAACATAATCAACTCAGAACCCAAATCAATTAAAAGCCCAAATATATTATACTCAACTTAAACGTCACACCCATACCTATCTTCGTCCACATACCAGTTTATAAACATAAAATTTAGTTAAAAACCAAAATCTATCTTCCTCAATATGAACGTAAGGGGGGACAAGATAATTGAAATGGTTATAGTTTGATTGTTCTGGTCTCCAGATCTGCATTATGAGTGCGATGGTAGCGAGCTGTTTAAGGTTAAGAGAACAATGGTGATTGAAGGTGACAACGGTGAAGACTGTGGGGGGTGGTGATTGATGGTGTGGTGGTTATAGTTTGTCTGGTGCGATGGTGACTGGTGGTGACGA